>LBLO01000535.1:0-22440 GCA_004354395.1 Chondrostereum purpureum | reverse complement strand
AAGCTAGAGACATGTACGCCAAACATCATGTGAGCTCCGGCTTTGCCCTCCGAAGCTTAGGTTGGGGCCCATCAATGATTTGGCAGTGGAGCGAGGCTAAGCGTAGGTGTAAGCCGTGCAACCGAACAGGGCCTAAGTTATTGAATTATCCTCAACACCTCACCTAGAATCCACCGTCATGAGCTACGCTAAAGATAGCCAGGTTTTTCAAGAATACCCCATCTGTTGTTGAACCACTACTTCTTTCCTCTAATGATTGATTGATCATGTTCATCGTTGCCCAYTACACTCGCGACTTTCAATTTGCATCAAGTTTGTCCAACACATGGGTGTGATGTATTACAGTTTCATATCCCAATCTCCCTCAAGAAGCCTAAGATATCTTCTGCCACTTCATCGAGATGAGTTTCCAGCGCAAAGTGTCCAGCATCAACGAAGCGAACCCTGGCTTGAGGGAGATCCGTCTTGAATGCTTGCGNCCCCTGCCGGAACGAAGATGGTATCGTTCTTGCCCCAGACTGCCAGCAACGGAGGCTGATGCTCGCGGAAGTACTGGTGGAATGTTGGATAAAGCTTGACGTTGGTCCGATCTGTGTATCACTCATTGTCAGCACATGGACGACAGGGAYAAGGCATAAAGTAGACGCTCACAATCTAAGAACAAGTCAAGCTGGATCTCAGCGTTCCCCGGACGATCAAGCAATGCTTGGTCCAGATGATAAGTCTCTGGGGCGATCAGCTCGGGATGCGATTCCCCCGTGAAGTACTGCCGCCAAAAAGCTACCGGTCAACTTTGCTGTCTCACTTCGTGGAAAGACTCACTTGAGCTTTTGTCGCCTTCATAGTAGTGAGCCACCGTATGGTTTCCCTGTTCTCTTCAGACGGATCCGCCCAATACACACGGAGGCTATCCCAGAAGTCCCCTAGGCCAGCTTCGTATGCGTTGCCGTTCTGCGTGATGATGGCAGAAATGGCGTCAGGTCGTGATACGGCAAGACTATGCGCAAGGGAAACATCAGCGCCCATCATCGATGAGCAGAAAAGAGTGGGAGGCGCACCGAAATCCGGTTGGAGCACCGTAGTCGAATACATAGAGCGCAAATCGCGTCAGCTCGAGGGCATAGGTGAACTGCTCAATGGTTTTGGCAATTGCATCGAACGTGTGCTTGTAGTTGTCCGGGACGGCTAGAAAGTGTGAGCATTCATAATAGGGTTCTAAATTGGAATGAAATGGGTTTTACTCGTGAATCCGAAGCCTGGCAAGTCCGGTGCCTGTATATGTACAGTAGCTCAATCAGTTATGCGTTTGTTTCACACCCAAAGAACGTACGATGACTCTATACTTCTTGCTCAATTTTGTGATGAGGTTACGATACTGGAACGACGAAGATGGATATCCGTGCAATAGAAGTACGACTGGCGCGTCTTTCTCCCCAGCTTCACGGTAGAAAACAGACACGTCGTTGATGTCAATGGTACGCAAAGAGGTCATGTTGCTTGTGTAGTACTAGANTTTTTCCGGCGTTTTATAGGCGTTGTTCTTCGATTTATTTGTCAGATATCCACAACCATTCCTTCAGCAGATATTCGGGGGATCCTCGGGCACGTGAACGGTATTTGATATGGTATTTGTAAGACGGACAGAGAATCCATGGTACAACGAGAAAGTCATCGCGCAAGATTATTAATGCAACTGAACAGGCGGTTAAACTCAAAGAAATATATCACATCCCGTTGAGAACATACCATATCATCACCACCCAAAGAAGCTCAAGAGCCCGCCTCGTCTTCTCCAGCTCTTCTTCACCTCCCGTTCCACTTGCTGCCGAATCGTCTCGTCATTGCGTTCACTGTACAATGGACATCGTGTGCATGTGGCACAACTACCACTAGCAGCAGGGTTGAAGTGATCGCAGAAATGCAGTCTCCAGGGACGAAGAACACCAAGCTTTGCATGGCAAATGTGGCAATATTCTGCCCCGCAGACACATGTGCAGTGGTTGCATCCACCCTCTTTGACAAGGCGTTGGGAGCACCGTGGGCACGTGTAAATGAGGCGTTTGTCCTAGTTTTTATTGTGAGCACGCGTTGAGTGTCAATTAAGCAGAGATCGACTCACTACGGCCCTCTCAATCTCTATTCGAAGATCGTCGCTTCTGCAGGCGTGCTCATCTTTCTCATCAGGATAGAATGGTGAAGAGCATCCCAGGCATGTCATCCAATTGCACTCTGGACACGAGAAATTACGCGGTGGAGGGGGTGCAGACAAGAATGCGAGTATTCTCCTCCCAAGACTAGGGCTCGGAGCTTCTGGTTTCTTTTCAGATTCTTCGTCATCTAGGACAATGAACCCACAACGTGCGCAGGTGAGTATTGGAAGCCCTTGGAGCTGGATAGAAACAATCCGACGTTCCCATCGACGTTGCAATGATTTTTCAAGAGAATCTAGCTTCATTGTGACATAGTTCTCAGCCGGACAGAAACAACAAAGAGGAAGGGTTGTTGACGGATCATGCTTGAACGCGACATCTCCCAATAGCATAGCTTCGATGGTCTTTCGAAAACATTCTGGGCAGTATGAATGCACATCTAGTGGAAGAGTTAATACGCATGAAACCTCGCGAGAAATTACTGTACGTACTCTCTTTAGACGAACACAACACGCGATCACCATCCCAGCAAGGGTCAGCACAAACGGCACAATCTAGCGCTGGATCATGAGGGATGACATGGAGTTGATGTAAAGTTGCCCCAAAATGTCTTAGAAAATTCTTGTATAATTTACGGAGAAATTGTAACGCATAGTAGGGAATATTGAGGATCCACTCCACGCCAAAGACTGAAGCAATGCTCATTCCATCTTCATTCTCGTCATTCCAACTAGCACAGGAAGGATCAATAAATGACACTACAGTTGACACTGCAGTAATTTGCATACGTTCGTTGCATAGTGGCGACAATTCTGCGAGGCTTTGGGGAGTGACGGTGGTGGCCGGTGGTTTCGCCTTGAGAGAAGCACGTTTTCAGCCGCCTTTAGATTTACAATGTGTTACATAACGCTGTGACTGTCTCGTTCTTCGGCTTGACCAAAAGTTGTTGGCCAAAATCTCCCAGTCTTCTCTCATTCCTCACCAATATGTGTCGTTAATGTAGTTCATCGATATTTCCGCATACTCAGTGCAGCATTTTGTGGCGAAAAAGGCACATCAAGGCCACCTGTCGCAGTGTCGATTGATTCCTCACGAGTATTATGTATTGGTAGTATCGACTATATACTAGCTGTATGGAGACGCTTCAACGGTTTGTATTGTCTTACAGAGAAACCCAACCACAGGGTTGACCGGAGAAGGCAAAATAAAATGCCCTTTTATCGGTCATAATGTATACACGAGGCATCGAAGTGGACCCACATCGTTTCTCTAGTCCTTTGATCTTCGCGGATATAACAAGTTTGTGTCTCTTTCTCTCTGACACTCAAGTTTCTCAATGGCACTCCAATCTATGGGGTGTTGTGCTCCCCTATCCGACCAAGAGAGTATCGTCGCCTCAAATAACGTATGCACTCACCCCCAAACACTCAATCCTCCTGACTCGCCAGCCACGAACGGATCTTTCAGCACAGGAATACAGACTTTGCATCCCCATCATGTAGAAATTTCAGGAATGAATCTAACTTCAACATCCTCCAACCAAGCAACCGCGAAGACGCAAGCTGACTCAACCTCTCGCAACGAATCAAACACACATCTCAGTGATATCACCCCAGAAAGTACGGAAGGGAATTCGTTGGATCTTGCGTTGGGTCCAGTTTCAGCAGATACATCTACTTCATTGTCGTTAACGAGGGCGAGAACAACAGCTAGTGCGCATGCTACACCAGATGTATTGGTANGGGGGGCCTCTGTGGCTGAGGAGCGGACGTCTGGACCATCACAGTCCACAGCCACGCATTCTTATCTAGCGCTTTACAACGCATCTAATTCTGTCCCACCGCCTGTTCAACCCTTTCAGGCTGTCGAGGATGCGAGTTTATGCCTCCATCGGCCCGACTCCCCCCAGAGTACCAGCGACGCCCCACCTCAACACCCCATCTCTGTCATACCCTGGTGTTGAGGAAAGTGCTAATGTAATGACATATCCGCCTACTCGCCTATACGAATTACCCACAACATCCCGCGCAACGAAATACGCACCCCTGGTGGATTACACCTCCATGAGTTTAAAAGTATTGCTCGTATGTTTGTTTCTCCAAGCTCCATCGTTCGTGACGCCAGACTGACAATTTTCGACAGGCTGTCGCAGAGAACACTGGTCTACCATTCCTCGGACCCGCTGTCGAGATCCTGCAGATGATTGTTGCGCAAATCGCCAAGGCACAGGCGAACGAGGAGATATTTGTGTCTTTGGCGAAGAGAGCGTTTGATATTGTCCAGGCGATCTCCGAAGAGTATCAGGCAAGAATGCGCCCGGGAGAGAGCGATTAGAGCCCTTAGAAAAGTGAGGTTCGTGCGCTGTTTTTGATATACCGCTAACATCATATCTGCTAGTGTTTTGAAGAAGATCTTGGCGTATATCAGGAAACAACGGAAAAGGAACTTTCTTTTGAGGATTTGGTCTGCTAGTCAGATCGAAGAAGACCTTACAGATCTGAAAAATGAGTTGGAGGACGCTCATGTTATGTTGCATGTACGTTGTCCTTTGCTCGCTCCCTTGGCTAGTCATAACATAGCAGATGTAGAATACTATCACTTTGAGTGTGCACAGGTCTGTTCATCAGCGTGGGCAGCATCTCGATGAGCTCCTGAAGCTCATAGGGGGTGAAACGGAGGACCAAGAGCAAGATGAATCATCAGAACCTGTAGTTACCACAGGTGACACAATGGAAGAAATCGAGGATACACCAGCGGTTCAAACAGAGGTGCTATCACCGACCATTGCTACTCTGGAAGCTCTTGTTGCGGCCGGAGACGAGGATGCTACAACTGAGGTTGAACCTGAAGCCATTCAACTCAGTCAGGTTGATGGTGTCTCTACCACATCCATAGAACACAGACCACCGAAACGGCATTCTATGCTACAAAGACTAAAGCAAAGGCGACCATGGAGCAGCTCGAGGTTGAGACATGACTAGGATAGAGATCATCTAGAAACCGTACATGTGGAATCTTGTTGTCCAACGTCCAACTGCTATCTGTAAGTTGTTGATAGTTAGTCTCGTAAATCCTTGACAACTTCGAGTTGAAATCCGAGTAATTGCGTCGGCTTCAACGGCCCGAAATGATTTCCCGGTCCACGGTCTCGACGCGTTGGCAGATAATTTCCGAGTCAGCTTTGCTTCTTGACCATACCCTTTTCTATCTGAATAGGCAGTAAAGATGAGCTTAACTTCGTTCAACTGGTCCAGTGAGTAAATTTACTTCTGTGTACAGTGAATGTGGCCCAATCTAATGCTCACTTAGCTCCAGAACGTCGTGCTGAGCAGAGAACACTGTCGCTTATTCCAAATGAGATTTACCTTGAGATATTCAGATATATCCACCCCTCGGAAGAGCTCTCGTACATTGAATCCATTCATATCTTGTCCAACATGGCCAAAGTGTGCCGCTTTTTTTGTGCCACTGCTCTTCCTCGGATGTACAAACGCTTAGTGTTTTCTTGCACGTCAAGACCCGTCACGGCCCTTATTACCTCGCTTTCTGTCGATATTTTGGATAAAAAGGAACACGCACTCGAAGTCGCCAAATATGTCGAAGATTACAGTATTGTGGATGGCAACGATTGCCATCCAGAGGCTACGTCGTCGTTGCCGGCATTCTATAAAATCATCTTCAAGGCCATGCATAAAATGCCCAACCTACGATCATTCTCTGTAGATAATACTGTCGTCACAACACGCATGGTGCACTACCTCACCACCTTACCGCAAATTAAGGATATCCACTTTCTTCCCCGGGCCTCCCTTGCCCCCCCACTTATCTTCTTCGAGGGTTTCGAGTACCTGCGTTTACATGGGATCACCTATAGGATACATGACTCGGTCGCGCTGCCCCCATCACTCTTCCAGAGCGCGCAGACACTTCGTATTGCAGAGACGTCGTCGTGGATGCTGGCGGAACATATTATGACTATGAGACCGCCGATAGCTTTGGAAACCTTGAAGCTTGACATAGTCAGGGATGTGGGCCTACTGGCAAAATACCTTCATGCTACGCCCTCGATTACCCACCTTGTCGTTGAAGATATCAACCCTAGAGAAGTGATCTCGCCAAAAGAGATGGCAAAGCACTTTAGCACAACCTGCTTGCCAAATCTCCAAACACTCCAGTGCCATCCAGCCATTTTTGACCGTCTAAAATGCCGACCGCTTCGCCGTCTTTCTGTTTTGGGAAAGGTTTGTGGTTTCCGGGAGCTTAGCGGGAGTGTACTTGAAACCTCTTCGCTTCCGGAGTCATTGGAAGAGTTGGAGATCCCGTTGAGATGGTTGAAAGACTGGAAGACGGCTCTTCCTCGCCTCCGCATGTTGGAAGTGGAATTGGACGACGATGCACTGGACGCAGTTCCTAGTTATCTGCCGGAGCAGAAGTACTTCCCACAGCTCGGAGAACTGCGCTTCAAGTTCGCAGGAGGAGACGACATGGAGATGATTGATTTGGGGCATCAACATTCCTTAATCTCCTTGCATCTATCTCCCTGCTATCCAACGCTCGAGCGCATCCAATTCTCTGACCTTACCGCGTGGAGGACACGTCCAGAGAGCAAACTATTTTATCCCCTGGTTTTTGCGGACCGTCGAGACCATGTCCTATCTATGCTTGGGAAACACGGGCGGAGGGACTCCTTAGACTTCGGAAATTATTATGCCAATATGAAGGCTACTACTTTCGATGATTGATTCAGATGATGAAATGCCCACTTAGCCCAACTGCCACACTTGAGGTCTACACATGATTTTTCATGCAGGCTTTTCGCGAGTGTTGTAGCTATAGTGAAATAAATAAAGATGTTTGTCAATTCCTTGGTTTCTGTTTCTTGGGGACGTGCCGTCGTAGAATAGCTATCCAATGACGGTTGTACTCGAGGACCTCTGATGAGTAGTGTACATGTACTATGTCTATCCTCACTCTTTCCGTAGTAATGGTGGTGGTAGTAGCAATGCCGTCTGCTGTTCCGTAAGAAAGCTGGGTGGAGTTCTCGTTACCTGTAATATTATGGGGTATGCATGGCTCTGAATTGCCTCTGAAGTTTGAACGCCACATTTTGGGACATAATTAAGACCACGTGGGCGAATTTTGGTTACTCGTAACTCTACCTTATTTATCACTCTCAACGTTCGCCTGAAAATTTGGTGGGCCATAACTCAACAACTCTATCTGGGATACTTGGATTATCTGTCTAATTCATGAGGATCTTGGACGACTTGGGTGAGAGCCTTGGGTTTTTTTGGTCTGTTTCGAGATATCGCACATAGCATCGGGCGCAATCTCTATGGAACCCTAGGATCTCCTTGGACGCACCGGAACCTTGAGATATGGGAATTAGGTCACCGAATACGCATGGAACGACTGGAATTGCGCCCGTACTTTAATTATTTACAAGACGCTCCTGTTCGTCTTGCTCCAACAGAATCACGGGAATGAAACAACAGTGCAAGCAAACCATAGACCCATGGTTCTTATATGCTCTCGGCGCGCAAGGGATAGTGATGGTTGGCCTGCTTCACTCCACCAGACGATACTGGGGATTTGTGGGTGACAGCCTTGCTAACTAGGACCCACAGCTCGTCAGTTTACTACGATAATGATTCGATTCCGGTGCTTTTCCGAGAGTACACTGCACAGTCCATAGGTCGACCGGTCCCGACGTATCACCTAGGAACAGCCCGCCATCCCGCTCTTGACCCACAGCCCTGTATTTCGATAGTAGGGACCGCGAATTGGCCATACCAAATAGCCACATTCAGACGATTGGATCCAAATGCTCTTCTTGTACCCTACGAATCGGAATTTCGGAGATTTCTATCGTTATCTGCGAAAACTCTTGTTTTGACTGTCCCGATCATGGCTGAGGCAAATCTACCACATAAATGTACATGACTGGCGCTGACTTCCATATGGTCACTCCCACGTATCGTCTTGCCTTTTATGGGCTCCTTGGTTGCCATTTTTCTCTTTAAAAACAAGAAATACAGCGCGTTGTTCAGTATCTTCAATTATTTTCCCGTTGTTCGACTCCTTCCAAGATGTCTCGACACTCTTCTCATTCAACCACGCCCGCGATCACACTCTACGACATACCTGGACACACACCTCAGCCTTGGGCCCCAAATATCTGGAGAATTCGGTACATTTTTTCCTTCTTTTGTTATTGCCCGGTTCTCATAAGTATTAGTTTCATTCTGAATTTCAAGGGCATTAGATACCGAACGCTTTGGGTGGAGCTCCCGGATGTTGAAGCCACACTACGATCTTTGGGAGCACCCCCTAGCTCTGTGCGCAGTGACGGCCGTCCAGTTTACTCTCTCCCTGTACTTGTAGATCCCTGCAGGAACCCCTCTACCCCACAGATAATTTCCAACACCAATAACATTGCTGAATATCTGGAGTCTACATATCCCCAGCGGCCTGTCTTCCCACCAGGATCTAGAGCCATGCAGACACTCTTTGTTCACTATATACAAGAGGTCTTTGTTAAACCTTTACTCCCTATCATGGTGCCGTTGAGCCACCAACGTCTTCCAGAGCGTAGTCAATCCCATTTCCGTTCCCATCCTGGCGCAAGNCCCGCCGCACCCATGCAGACGCTTCCTCCGGGACCCCAGCGTGAACAAGCGTGGGCTGCGGCAAAAGAGCAATTTGACTTTCTTGCAACGATCCTGAGCAAGAACGTCGGCGATGGGGACGGTGTTGTGGCGATGGGGCACGAAGTGTCTTATGTCGACTTTGCGCTGTGCTCAGTTCTAATCTGGATCGAGAGGATGGCCCCTCATGACGGCTGGACCCGTATCAGAACTTGGAATGGAGGTAGGTGGGATCGCCTATACCAGAGGTGCCGTCCGTACATGAATGATACAAATTAATAATACGATCTACCTTATTTGTTCTCCAGTAACTTTTGACTTATCTTCCTTAATATTCCAGTAGTAATTTGGTATCCTAGCACACAGTAATACCGTTGTTGACAACGTACCATAACGTTCGAATGCTCTTTGTCTCACTCTCCTGGTAAAACATGACATAAAAAATTGAAAAACACGGGTCTATATAGCAACATTATAATGACATTGAATATGTATAATAGAGTAGTTAGATAACGACAGAAATAGTGTGTTTACACTACTGGTAGGTGCGATCGGTCATACTCATCTCTCCAATCGCTGAACCCTTTCAACGGCACCTCTCCACAAAGTTCTTTGGTCAACGCATGAAGCTCGTCTAGACACTGCAAAGAGTAGGCCGCGGTCAGTCGTGAATAAAGTGATACTGAAGGGCACGGGGAACAAACCTTTAGTAATTGGAATACAGCCACAACACCGGTAGCATAGTACATATATTCCAAACTCTTGAATTGGGACATGCTGTCCTTCCGCTTCTCATTTTCGCCATCTATGTGGATGTGCTGGTGCTTGTTATGGTGGTAGAACAGTCGATCAAGTAAGGTGCCAGGAAGGACTTGGTGCATCGGTTCAGCAGTGGCGAGGGATTGGGATACTAATGAGAAGATAGACATGACGTCCGCAATCTACAAAAAAGTTAAGAAAGATGGGGAGAAAGGAATAAACGACTTCAAACTGACGAAATGAGGGTTCAAGACTTTGGTTTCGTGAATGAAATTCACTCTCCACTCGTCATCCAAGTTGTGCAAAGCAGAAGCCAGCTGTGGTGCAAATCCTCAGCTGCAATACAATGTGTGAGGGAAAGGRAAAGTACCTGAGCTAGGCATGAAACCATTTCTCCTTGAACTTTATTCAAAGCCATATATTCCTCGAACGCCCACTTGCCCCGGATACCTCCCTCCCATTGTGCGAGAGTAGTCAGCTCCCTGGTGCCACGAAGGTCCTCAACAGCGCCAATGAACCTTGTCTTCAAAGCAGGAACATCAGGGATGGGAGAGGGGTCGATCCAGGCAGACATCAGGCTCCCATAGAGTCTAGATAGGTTGGTTATGGAGGATGCATTTCTCCGGCGGACGGCTTTGCGACCGGATGTCGGCGGGAGCATCATCATTATGAACGATGCAGCAGCACCTATGAAAACTTGAGCACAGTGTTCCGCCCAAGCACAAATGTATGAAACTGACCGATGGCAACTAAGACCCACCTCCGCCACGCAACACTCCATCCAACACCCGGGGTGCCATATGAAGGAAGATGTCCATCTATCCAACTATACCCAACAATTAGTGTCCATGTTACCTGAGCAATAATGAGATGGCGGAGAATAATTTGTTTGAGAGAGACGCACAGTCATCAATATAACACTGGGGAGCAGATGCGGAGGAGTGTAAAGTCTGAGGAACATCATGGGGAAGAACATGGCTGCCACTATCGCAGNCTCCCCATAAGGGGATCCGTTACCAGATCCGGCACCTATCACCAAAGTGAGCTACGTCTCCAGACAGTAAAAATGATGATATATACCGATGTACCAAGTAGCGAGACCAAATGCCAATCCAACAAGAGTTCCAAGCAAACGGGTAAACAAACTGTGGGAAGAAGCTCTAGCTGTAACACTCGGTGTATAGATTGCAAAGTTGCGTACTTGTATATTTGATCAGCAGCATAGATGTTGATGGTCGTCTGAGCCATGATAAGTGCCCAGAGTCCCTTCTCCTTATAGTAGAAGGCTGCAGTTAACCGGATTAGATAGGAAGGGGAGTTACACAACAGAAGGACCGTACCGGCGGAGTTTTTGATCACAGCAGGTAACCACAGCGCAACGCTCACGAACACAGTTTTGAAACAGAACTAGCAAGCCTCTTAGTTCTGGCAGAATGTGATGCTTTGATCAGATATACATACCATAGCCTCGGGTGTCTTGGACCACTTGTAGATCGTATAGACAACATTCATAGACTTCTGGAATACGTTTGTAGGCGGGCGAGAATCTGGGTCTCTGCCTGTCATACCGCCAATATCAGCACTGACAGATAGTATGGGAATGATAGCATGCTCACGGTAATTTGCCTCTCCATCCTCTTTCTTTGCGATATCCTCTTCCTGTGGTTTAATGTCTTCTCCAAGAACAGCGTCCCTCTCATCACCCCTCTGCATCAAAAGTTTCCCAATTTTCCTTAATCCCCTTGGCGCCCACAACCGATTTCGTTCTCTCTTTGCCTTCGTCGTTTGCACGAATGAAATCATAGCGAGGATACTCTCGGAAGTGGTGACAAGATTGGAAGCGAAGACAAAGGCGATGTACAGAGCTCGCAGTGGTACATTTCCGTCTAGCTTGTCGAGTTCGAAGTCATCAGATTCGAAGAGAGTGGCGTAAGGACCAAGGATCTCCAATCTTCGCTCATCCTTGAATTGTTGCAGTACCTTGTCGAGGGTCTCTTGGGCGTGGTCAAGACTAGAAGATAAGCCTCCGTCGAGCTCCTTGTGGGTCATCCAGCGATGCCTGTTGATATGGTCGAGATATGCCTTGACTGCGTCTATACCATCAACACATGCTCCTCTGAGTTCGCGGGTGGAAGAGTCGAGCGCAGGCAGGATATCTTCGAGACGGAGATTGTGCTCATCTTCCTTGGCCATATTATGGGCACGCATGTGGGTTAACAAAAGGGTGTCTTTCCCGGGCACTGTGGAGACCGACTGGGACGATGAAGATGCAGTGGATGAGAGTGGAGTCGAGGGCGAGGAGGTAGAAGCGATATGAGAGAATGCTTGTAGAGCAGCTTTTGGAGCAAGGTTAGGATTCTCCTTCTGGTAGGCAAAGAATGTGGACTTACAAACACGTATAACGACGTTCGTGAGTGTGTCTTCGAGGAATTCCTTCACGTCGTCAGAATTCCACTTTCCCCAACTGAACTCGAGGGTCAGAAACCCGGCTGTAGCAGTTACTGACCCGGCAGTATTAGTGCAAAGGACTCTGTTATGAACTGAGTGAACCCACATTGCTGGGTGGCACCGATCATCGCGGCCCTCATCCCCTTCAACGCGTCCCGTAGTTCCTCGCTGGGGATTTCCCGTAGGACATCATCTTGTGCGACTAACAATCCTTTCACCTGGTAACAATAATATTAACATCCAAACATCTCAGTGGGCCGAGTAAGTGTACCTTCATAAGAACAGCATCGACTCCGCTCAGAGCAGCGTGGTTCATTGTCTCGGGGAAGATGAGAACGGTGGTTGCGACGCCAATCGCCGCATAGCATCCGACACTGATCAAGATTGAGTTGAGGAGAGTGTAACGTGCTTGGGGCATTAGAGGACCAATAGTCTAGTTGAGATATATTAGCGAACACCGGAATGTAACACTTTCGTACTACTCACTGCATAAACGTCCACTGTAAAAGAGGTTATACATCTTATTCAAAGTTCGAATGAATAATTACTGGAACATACCTCCGATGGTTCCAAAAATGCCGAAGAACGCCAGCTTGGGAGCGTACGCCCTCGATAAGCTGAAAAAGAACGTCCCGATAACGAGGAACGCTCCATACATAGCAGAGGATTTAACCTCCAAGAAGTTCCCGTCGAAGATAGCTACGGTCGTCGCGAACGTTGGGTTAGTTTGGTACTCTGTCCTATGTCAAAGTTCAGAAAGCATATCGATTGGAGCTCGACGACGGGATTTACGAGTTCTGTAATGCGACGAATGTTGCTTGAATAAAAGACTGATCCCGCACTGCGAGGGCTGCTTTCATTCCTGCAGCACCAATTCCCCATCCCAGACATAGACCAAGAACAAGAGTGAAAATGAGCTGAATGGAATGCTCAGATACATTGGTCTGTTGAATAGATTGAAGCAACGTACGACGATAAAGAGTTGAACTGGGAAGGCAGGCGGAAGAAACAGACTTGCAAGAACGGCAAAGAAACCACTATAGATAACAATTATTGGAGCTTTCATACTAGAATAAAGATAAGCATTTACGCACGCAGTTCCCAACGTGTTCATCGTCTTGTTAGGCAGAATCAAGACAAATGAAACCCATCCTGCTACACAACACCTCAACAGAACTTTCCAAGCTTGTTTTGACTTGAGATTTTGGATAATCCACGGTGGTAGGAATCCCTTCTTCGTCTGCCGGATAGTTCCCGTCGTTGCTGATCGCTGATTTTTCAATGGTGAGATGGTAGTCGGGGAAGAAGGGAGTTTTTCCAAGTGGTGAGCTTTCTTTTCATCAATTGAGTCGCCCATACTAGCAGTGTATAGAACTAAGAACTAAAAGAAAGAAAAATCGGAGAAGGTGTAATGGTAGTAGAAAAGGAAAAGAAGAATAATGTCCGACGGACTTGGACGGACTGCATGTTTTATGGTTTATCAGTACGGGGTATATGTAACAGTGCAACGCGAGATTTCGCGAATCATTCTCTTAGCACGTACCAGCGTTGATCAACTCCTTTACAAAGCGTGGTTGAGATTAAGAACGCATTTCCCACGCGGTAGTCTGCTAGGGTGAAGTTAGGTCGGCGAATAGCCTCGGGCATTGTGAAATCTGAATGGCGGGACTCGGAGGTTGACATCACCCGTGCGATGGAACGGGGTGATTTTGCACCGTGATTTCATATTAGTCAGTACATTGGTTCCCGGCTACCACTATTGCCTGTGTAGTCATTGTCAAAGTTGAACGAATCGAAATTTATATCTTCGGTTTGAGCACATTGAAGCTGAACTGATATCTCTAGGATTCGTAGTCTTGTGATTTTGATGCGTATTTTCCAAGACTAAAGCATTACGCCTACAAGAGATGGTACAACATGTATTTTTTCCTTCCTTCCTTCCTTCCTTCTATCAGTCTAATCATACAACACGCCACTGGGCAGTGATCTTCTCCTTCAACAAGTTCTTGAGGGTCTCGCCATCCTCAGCGAACTTCTTGATACCCTCGTGGAGCTTGTCGAATGCCATGGAGTCTTGGAGGAGGGTCCAGCGGAATTCAGGCTCATTGTCCACGAAGGAGACTTTCGGGATGGGGACTGCCGATGCTGCAAAGAAAAGGTCAAGAAATAGGCTCCATCAATAGGAAGGCTCTTTTACCATTGTTAGAGTCCAATTTCTTGGGAACGGGCTCCGAGCTCTTCTTGAGCTCTTCCAACAGCGACGGCGAGATTGTCAAGTAGTCAACACCAGCAAGAGCCTTGATCTCTCCGATCTGCAAATAAAACAGTTAGCAAGGAAATACCTTCTTGTCACATGCCGCTTACGTTACGGAAAGAGGCGCCCATGACAATGGTCTTGTATCCGTGCTGCTTGTAGTAGTTGAAGATCTTCTTCACAGACTGGACACCAGGGTCGTCATCTCCCTCGTAGGTCTTTCCAGTAGACTTCTTATACCAGTCAAGAATCTGCGTAGGTCGTGAGTGTCTGCTCTCTTGTTCGTGCACAGAAGTGCCTGATACCACTCACACGTCCGACGAAAGGCGAAATCAAAGTGACACCAGCCTCAGCACATGCGACAGCCTGGCCGAAACCAAACAGAAGTGTAAGGTTGCAGTGGATTTGATCCTCCTTTTCGAGCTCGCGAGCAGCTTGGATACCTTCCCAGGTAGAGGCGATCTTGATCAGGATACGTTCTTTGGGGATTCCGACCGAGTCGTAGAGGGCGATGAGCTCCTTGGCCTAGGAAACATATTGCCGTTAGTGTGGGTGCGGATAGAGACGCCCAAAATCCTGATGTATGTGCCTCTCCATCTCTCATGATTCCCGGTCTGAACAGTCTAGTAACGGCCGTGAACAGCTCGTGTTTGCGGTAACACAAAACGACGGTGCGATGTCCGGCAATGGGCGGGCCGGGGACATTGGGGACGGACGTTGTCGGTCGACAGGACTACAGGAATCCTTGGCTGGCGTGTAAAGGTTGGGAGAGATAAAGGACTTTCCCGGCAATGAGCGGAGAACGTGCGTATGGATTTCAAAAGATCCCGGCTGGATGTGGGAGAACATAATCCAGAATCCAAGATCCGTATTGCGCCAGGATCCAAGGTCTACAATGAGATAAAGAAACTGGAACTAACCTTAGCCTTGGTAGCCTCCTTGTCGAAAGATAGCCTGGCGTCGACCTCGGTGGAGACACGGCCAGGAATAATAGCGAGAATTTCCTTGCCAAACTCGACAAGCTTGAAAGGTGTATTGATTAGGAATTAAGCTAGTATTAGGGAGCACTAAGACACGAACGAGACGATCGATAGCCGCGTTGACTTGGGTGTCAACGTCTCCGCCTTTGGACTTGCCAAAAGCAACAGCAGCGTCGATGAGACGAGTGTAACCAGGCTTTCCTGCAGCAGCAAGAATCAGAGACGGGTTGGTGGTCGCATCCTATGTGTAATTTATTTAATAATTAGCCCCCATTGACGTTGGGGAGACTTACTTGTGGCTTGTAAACATCGATGGCTACAGTATCAGACCTCATCAGCATAATTCATAATCTACAAAGTCGAATCGGGGTGCGTACACTCAAAGTCACCGGAATCAGAGACAACAACTGTCCCGGAAGCTTTCAGAAAGTCAAGAGAGGTAGACATAATTACGATATGGTGGTGGTGGGATGAAACCAGGACGATTGCGCTTTATAACTTCTTGAGATCGCACTTCGCGTAAGCAGTGACGATACCCGGCCCTCACATCCCGTGATCCGGAAGATCCTTTTCCGAAGGGTGTGTGGCGTTCCAAAAGCTTGAACAATGGAGTTCCTATGAATGAACCCAGCTGCCTGATAACCGGACCATCCCGATACAATTTTTGATATACTGGCCCCACAGCTTGTGTTCCTTGTACACTTAGTATTTCTAAGTATTGTCTTGTTCGTCGTGAAGAGTCAGTCCGGGGTCTATCGGGATACCAACTGCAGATTGCTAAGGCGATGGACGCAGCAGACTCATTCAGTGGATTTCTATTAGCATGTAATATTTCTACGAATTGATGGTCTTCGTGTTGTATGTGTGAGTAGGGTAAGATATATCTGTCATCATTTTAGTCTCTCATTGCTTGCTGAAGACGCAGTATTTCAGCTCGAGATAGGTGTGCATCATTACACAAACTCCTAAAGATCGANCCGTATTTCTGGTCATAAAGTTCCAGGGGAGTACCACCCTCTACAATCGTACCACCATCCATGACAAGGATCAAGTCGTAATGAGCTTTGAATGGTTTATCAGTATGAAGGTACGCTGGTATCAGAAGGAAGAGGAAACAAACCGATGGTGTTCAACCGATGAGCAATACAGAGTACCGTGGAAGTAGAGAACTCTGTGTGGAGAACTCTTTGGATCATCTCATCCGTTGCTACGTCGACGCTACTCGTAGCCTCGTCCTATCCAATTATAAGTAAATCGAACACACAACACAAGAAATGAGAGGTATGTGGCGTACCAAAACAATGATCTTGCTATTCTTGACCAACGCTCGACACAGGGCGATAAGTTGACGTTCACCCACACTATAGTTGGACCCTGGCAGATTTGAGTAAGAAAACCCACATTATAGGATACGTGACAAACAAACCTTCCACTTCAATGGACGAATTGAGGCTGAACTTGGAATCAGATTCCGTATTCTCCTCTCCGTCCTTAGATAACAATCCTGTTTTATGCAGTAGAGATATCAGCTCAGAGTCCGTTCGAAGGCCTTGTGGATCGCTGAAGGGAGTATCAGTTCGTTCTAACCAAGACAAATATTGTTATAACATAACGCACAGATTGTCCCTCAAAGTCCCATTGAACAGCACACTTTCTTGAGGAACTATAGCCAACCGATTTCTTAACGTGCTCAAGTGTATCTTCGAGATGTCGTATCCGTCTATCTCAATTCTCCCGCCTGCCAATTCACAGATCCTGTCCAAAACCTCAGTACACCTCAGTACAAAGAAAATCGGGAATGGTACCTGAACAGTGCTTGAATCAAAGAGCTCTTCCCTGATTACAACGTGAGGATGTATGTACGTCATATTAGAAGAAAGGAAATACCAGCTCCCGTTCGTCCGACCACTCCAATCTACCGATAGAAAACCTTTAGATGAGTAGACAATATTTCCTTAACCGGGGACAAACCTTCTCCCCAGGATTGATAGAGAACGCGAGCTCGTTCAAGATCAAAGGCAACCCATCTCTGTACCTCATGTCGACGCGCTGGAAATTAATCTNCCCTTTGTCTGGCCATGATGCTGGGGGAGTAAGTGGTGTTCCAACAGTCGGCGGTTGCGGAGGAAGCTCGCTATAGGTGACGATACGCTCTACAGCATTCATACTCTGTTCGATTTCAGCAAACTGCGAGATCGTGGATGCTATCGTGGGAATGGTCAGCTAGACAGATGGTCCGGTTTATGATGAAATTACCAAAGATCTGCGTGACTGACAAAACCGTATGAGTGATACGAAGTCTCTTAAGGAGTGGAAGGCTTACTTCCAAGTGTATAGGATAGAACGACACCTGTATCCGCTGGATTAACTCTCGTGCGTAATCCAGCCGCAAACAAAGCGATTCCCAAGATCAGTATGTTCCCTAAAAGATCTAAGCGAAGGGAGAGCCAGCTTTGAATGCAAATTGTGGCGTAGAATGCCCTATTCTCAAGGTCTAGTCCATGCTCTGAGCGATGGACGTACTGATTCTGTAAAGGAGTTTCTCTCTGAGTTCGATCAATCAACGAAAAGTCAAACAACACAACCGACCTGGCGTTGATATGCAAGAATCGTTGGCAACCCCGTTAACGTTTCTGCATAAGAAGTGTAAATAGCCTGATACCTCTAGAGCGAGCGCAAAATCGGATACCAGAGAAGGAGCTGTACAAAACCGACCGCAGCAATGAATCCAATCGTTTTGTTTCGACAGATGTTCGCCGATAGTACTTCGCTAAGCCGTAGTAAACGATCGTTAGGGGTACGAAGATCACACCTAGCAGGGGGAAGGCGTAGAATACGAGTGCAATAATTCCAAAGATGCTCGATATAGTCATCATGAACTAACGGAGGAATGCATCAGCTATCAGGGAGACCTTGAAAGCGCAGGGGGATCTGACCGAAGATATGAAAATGTGTAGCTCGTTGTCTAGAGTATCTTGATCCTTAGAAAGGCGTGAGTGAATACGACCTGAGTCACAGTAACCCTGAATCAGTTCAAGCGGCTGAATGTCGAGGATATGATAGATCACCAAGAGGAGTGGTGTCAAAAAATGACATAGGCGAGGACAGTGTATGGCGGAGTGCTGCACTGTAAATGCTTGCAGATGCGCGGAGCCCCAGAGCGCTAAAATGAAAGGTCATTGAAGACTTATGTCCTCAAGGATAATTCTCACTCACATGAAAGCTATTGTAGATAGACATGAAAAAACCGCCTGTGCACCGGCTTTTGGGTGGGTGATCAAAACATGTCTCTGAACTGTTTCCACATGGACACAACGTACCGAATCCTGAGTAGAGTGCCATATAGTGGCCTTGCTTGAAACCGGGGATTCTCTGAGATGTCCAAAACCCAAGGAGGAGAGTATTTCCCACTAAGTTCAACAGCAACTTTCAGTCTAAACAAAGATATAGCAAAATCTGTGCGAGGTCACCTTCGGATGCTTGATACAGGACAAGCAAGGCAAATAGGACGGGGAGCCATCGGCTCACTCCTCCAGCATGCCTGAGATAGCTGGCGTATACAGACCAAGGCACGGCTCCAGTACTTCGCTCCTCTGCTTGCATCAATACGGTTGCCATTTTATCGTTGTCCTCCTTTAATACAGATAGTTTTCCAGCGCGTACGGTTTGTTGTTCCACGAGCTCAGGGACCTGGGATCCTTCTCTGAGCTTTGAGAAGAAATGGTGATTCTTCCTTAGTTCCTGAATACATAGTCTTAGTGGCATGTACAACACTAAGGATACGGGGCAGACCATTCACCTCATACGTGCCTTCAGCCTGAATCTGACCGCCGTCAACGAAGTAGATATAGTCCATTTTCTCTAGCACGTTTGTGTTGTGCGTCACTAGCATACGTGTTCGAGAGGAAAGTGGTCCTGTGGAAAGACATCGTTCAATTAGGCCAGTGGCAACTTGTGCGTCGACTGCCGATAGTGGATCGTCTAGTAAGATGATGTCAGCCTGCGAGTATGCAGCTCTTGCCAGTGAAACGCGAGCCTAGGTTCCGAATGATAAGTTCAGAGATTCCACATATAATAGAGTCACTGCACTACCTTCTGGCCGCCTTGAGAAAGTAAGTAGTCAGTCGCAGTAACGGTAGAGGAAGCAAAGGTATCGACTGACCACTAAGAGTAACTCCGCGTTCACCAATTTCGGTGTGGTCACCATCCATCATATCCCTGAAATCGTCCTCGAGACGACATGCTGAAACGACCTCTCGATACCTTCCTCGCGATCATAAGATCAAGCACGAGGTGTCATTCAAGTCAGGACCCACCTCTTCTCATCCCAGTCAGCCCCGAACACGATGTTATCCTTGATAGTGGCACTTTGGATCCAAGGTGTTTGAGGTGTGTAAGCAAATGACCTCTTGAACACGACCTGTCAATTACTCTGTCAGAGAGAACCCCGAAATCTCGGATCAATTCCCTACGTGTCCTCGCGTCCTTCGCATCTCTCCTAAGAGTGCTTGAAGAATTGAACTCTTCCCGCCTCCCAYAGGGCCAACAATTCCAACAAACGATCCTGGCTTGATGTGCATCTTGAGATCTTTCAACGAAAACGGCTCGCTCTCTGGGGATTCCTCAAGTGGACCAGATTTCTCCGTGGAATCCACTGCTTCCTTCGTCTGACTAGTGGGAAGGATCCCTTGTTTCTTGTCTTGCTTTTCTTGGGTTTTGCGCGCTTTCTTCTCTGCTCTGAGCCTCGTAGCCTTTTCCGTAGCCGTTTCCTCTTCCTTTTGAGACTGAACACTCTCCCAAGTAAAATCACCGTCGACATCAATATCAACAGCGGAGTCCTTGTCAATGGTGTACGGNTCCTCAATTTCTTCTGCTAGCAGAAGATCTGTAACCCTATTCGCGGCAACCATCATTTCCGACAGGAAAGTCAAAACCAAAGGTAGCATCGTCATGGGAGCTTTCACAGTCTGGATTGTTGCATTGTTCATTATCCCGTGATACTCTCAAGGAATGTGGACGAACATTGAACAACTGAAAAGCAGTGAATATCACGGCAACATTGAGATCGTGATCGGTTAATGCATAGGTGATCTATGAATCAAAGGCTTTGGTTAACTGCATGAAAAAGCGGAGATCAAAGGCACTATACAAAAGACATGACACTTGATGCCGTTGGTAGGAATGAGAATAGGCCTATCAACGCTCCAAGAGCAATTCTGCATACACAAGATGAGGCAACAATTGCAATCACGGAATACTAGTAAACTACTCACCCAAGTTTCCAGACAGTGCGGAGCTCTTTAGCCCTACAAGATAATATCTTCGCAATGTAGAAGTCTTCCCATCCATATGACTTCAGGAGCCGGATACCTTGAAGAACCTACGTGGTATGATGAGATGATAATCCACCAAATAAAGGAAAGGATTTCACTTCTCCTGTCGTTTTCACGCGCGAGTCTGTGAACTTGACTCCTTTGTTTCGTTGTTGAAATATGATCCCAGCCAAGAGGCCTTGGACGGGAAGACCAGCAACGGTGACCTAAGGAACCCCAGCTTAGGGAAAATGTGGAAAGAAATTGGATTGAGATCTGACCGCAAGAGCAGCTAATGCGGAATATCCAAGCTGCAAGTTCGCTCAGAACTGTTATCCGCTGAAATACTAGCAAAAGGCGCACTAGATTAATCAACAACCCGAACCCCAGGATGATTTGAATAGGAGCAATCCACAGGCTTATTCATAGTTAGGAGGAGGTCAGTAAACAGAATCGGCGTAACTAACTGATGTCCAAAAAGCGCAAAGCTATCAAAGCGCGTGGAGTCGGTCGAAATCATGGTCGTGATCTGTCCGAAGGGGTGTTTTGCCCTTGACCTCCCAGAGAGGCGTAGGGATTTCCTGAAGATACTTCCGATTATCTATAAGTCACCCTGAGCTTGGGACAATGTCAAAATGCACTTTTTAGCATACCACTGTTCTCGATTCAAGCCCAACACGTCTGGCCACTGGAAGGAGATTAGAGAGTCCCAAACATAATTGATAAGTTTTCTTACGTTGTGCGGAGTGTACTTGAAACTGGAGCCAACTATTAGACATAATTCCAGGATCAAACGAGTTCTATAGCTCACCAGACTGGCTGAAGCTGAGAGTCATACGTTCAGGAGAAGAGCTGTTAGGCCGATTCAGATACTACAGAACCCACCTTGCATTGCAAACAGTCCAAATGCTAAACCGATCCCGAACCCAGTATTTCTAGGTTGAGAAAGAATTCCGGAGGCCCTCTCTTCTTCCGAAAGGCGATGCCATACGTATGATTCAGTTAGCCAGGTCAATAGAACTTTATTCAATAACGGTGTCGTAGTCCTCAATGTATCTGAAGGCTGTCAGGGATTAATAACTACTTAATTGATACGTTTCATACCAGCTAGAAGTTGTAGAAGTCCTGCCAACCACCAGTGTCGCTGAAATGTGGCGTTCAAGGCGAGGAATATGGGTAAGGTTCCTGCTGTCTTCTGGCCACCTGACGCGTCCACTGGCGGGNATGCGAGACTGAAACTCTTTCTCAAACCTGGAGGTCAGTGAAGAGGTTTGTCGATCAGGTGGAAGCGACCATAAATCTAGAGTCAAACATGTCAATTTGATGACTACTTGGACATGCGGAAACTTGTCTCCTACCGTCTTCCTGTAACGGCCGAGAAAATCCTGCTTGTAGAAAAGGACTTATCCAGTGAAATGTAGCCTTGGAGAATATACTACAATTTTGGTGTCAATATTGTCACTCCTCAGACAGAGCAGGATTATCTCACGAAGCACTTTCATCTGGTACCGTTTTCCCTTGAGCAAACCCCGGTGGAGCTGGTTTTGGTCTGAAGGGATTCCACATCCCCCAAAATGAGAGTGGGATTCAACAGTCGAGCGTCGTTGCAGGGAATGAGTTTGTGATATATATTGAAACAGATGAAGACGGTGCCGAAGTGTGGAGTCAGCTGGTTCGGCTATGCCACACCGACTGCAATGTCCCTCAAACAAGGAGATTACGAAAGATTCGAAGAAGCCAAGGAGATTGAGCAGCTGGAGAGGTCTCCATGAATTAAATCGCTATGACGAAGTATGCATGCGCGGTTGACCGGCCTGGTTACAGCWATASKCCATAACGATAGGCCAACCCACACGGAAMTTYCWWGGGAGGGGAAGGCGGCTTGATTTG
>LBLO01000534.1:0-22445 GCA_004354395.1 Chondrostereum purpureum | reverse complement strand
ACGATGCATTGAGATGAATTCAGTAAAGCAAGCTCAAGTTTCAGGATGATTACCTCGTTCATTAATGACCGAGGTCACGGTGACAAGGCCGAGCCGAAGCGCGTTGAACTATTTCTGTATGATGCGCCTCTGCCGGCGGGTGATCTGATTAGGATTTTTCTATTCTTAGTCCAACTTGCCATGCAGCCGCGGTCTGTCAAGCCGCGTTGGTATTTGACCTTTTCCTTTTCTACCACCACCGTTTCACCTATCCGCGGTCATCCTTATTCTTTTCTGAGCGCCCTTTTTTTCTCNTTTCTCAAAATCTAGCGTTTTGCGATGCGCCTTCCACTCTTTCATAGGTCTTCATCTACGAATATGCCCTTCAAAAGTGTTATCATCACTTTGAGCCTGCTTACAACTGCCGCTCAAGCCCAGGATAGGAATACCGAGGCAGATGAAGCGGGTATCAAAGGCGGGTTCACAACATATTTTTTCTCTGGATGTAACTAATTGTATACTCTAGATCCRCAAGCRGAGTGCTCAGCATACTATTATGAGCCATCTGGCAGCAAACTCAGCGAATTTCCGCCTATCTGGCAGCCAGCAACTATCGTCAGCGGGGATACTACAGCTCAAGATAAATGGCAGAGTATCTCAGGAAGCGTCCCAAATATCAANCCCAAGGTCCTCGAGGCGTCTATTTCATCCTGGATCCCTGTTATTAATTACAAGTTTACAGGGAACTGCTATGGGCGACTTCTCAGACATAGCACCTACCTATCCTCACGACGATCCTGACTGTTGGTGGACGATGAGCCAGTGCGTCAGCCCTAAACAGAGCGGGATCCCTCAGGATATTGCCAGTGTTCCGGAGGTGGGTAACTAATTGTCTGGGGTCATCTTCCCATGTGTACCTCTCTGACTTTTATCCAGCCGAAAACTCTAGGCTACGGCTTCGATGATGGTCCGAACTGTTCCCATAATGCGTTTTACGACTACCTCTCTGAACAAAATCAGAAAGCCAGTGCGTGCCAGCTATCTCCTCTACTTAGCATCATATGTCTCACCTTCTGAGCGTCTAGCAATGTTCTATATCGGAAGTAACGTCATGGATTGGCCATTGGAAGCTCAGCGGGGTGTTGTAGACGGCCACGAGATATGTGTTCGTAAGTATGAAATGACCGTTTCTCACAGCAATGAGCTAACGGCTAGCCGTTCTATAGACACTTGGTCCCATAGATACAGCAAGTTATCAGGAGCCACTTACATGCTCCGTTCTCTAACGTGATCTTTGTAGTGACCTCGTTTTCGAGTGAAGATGCCTTCGCTGAATTATACTATAGTGAGTACTGCTAGTGGCGTCTTCTCCTTGATGAAGTCCTGATGAAGAGGCAGCTGTACGCACTTGACCCTTATCAAGGGATTTGGTCATGTTCCTAATATCCTTACTAGATGAAAGCAATCAAGCTGGTAACCGGTGTAACCCCC
Source organism: Chondrostereum purpureum (assembly GCA_004354395.1). Taxonomy (NCBI): domain Eukaryota; kingdom Fungi; phylum Basidiomycota; class Agaricomycetes; order Agaricales; family Cyphellaceae; genus Chondrostereum; species Chondrostereum purpureum. Next base: position 20,975 of record LBLO01000534.1, on the reverse strand, counting down.
ACCTGCTGGAGAGTAAGCGCTCATTATAATCCGCCGTTTCTTAGCTTACGTTTACAACTCTAGCCTCCATTCGGCGACGTTGATGATAGGATTCGTGCTATTGCTAACGGACTTGGTTTGAGCACAATCATCTGGAAGTACGACACCTTTGACTGGGAATTTTCGACTGGGAAAATCACGGCGGATCAAATCGACCAGAACTACCAGAACTTCATTGATAAGGTTGGAGACGGGACATTTGACCAGGTATGCGCTATCTACCTTCGAGTATTACTCTCTGAAGTCTTTAACTGACCCAACATCTAGGAAGGTGCTATCATCTTGACCCATGAGATCAACAACTTCACCATGTCCGAGGCGATCAAATGGTACTCCAAGCTTCAAGATGCTTTCGACGTAAGCATCCTGCAAAAAAGTTTATTCTCGCGGCGACTTGACTTAGCTTCCGCTACCCTAGCACATTGTCCCCGTTGGCGTGGCGTTGAACAAGACTCAGCCGTATGTCGAGACTGAGTATTCTCTTCCCACCTTCGAAGAATGTAAACATCTTTTACTAGTCTCTAAATACCCACTCTCTGAATATCCTGCAGATGTCGCTGGTGAAACTAAGTCAGATGATTCGTCCGACGCTGGATCTGACAATGGCAACAACAATGACAACAACACCTCTAGCACTGGCACCTCGTCTGGGAGCGTACACTCTTCTGGAAGCTCATCGTCTACTGCATCTTCCTCGTCTGCTTCTGGTTCCTCTGCAGCTCAAGTGAACAAGGAATCCTCGCCATCCGGAGCAAGAGCAGTATCCGTTATCTCTTGCTCATCTGTTATCCTCAGCATGATCCTGATGCTCTCAAGCGCCGCCTACTCGTCACTGTAGATTCTTCTTGCACAGACTTGAGCATTCGTATTGAAACGCTTTACCTCATACTATTACTACTAGCTTTGTAGCTTAGACTCCTGTCCCGACGCCTACTACTGATTTGCTTTGTAGTTCCCGTATCCTTATCCTACATACCACCATACCACCACGCACACTTGGACTTCAATGCTAAGCGTACATACTACTTATTTGATTAGCTGGCTTCGCTCATGATATGATGTGCATCTCCTGGATGACTCGAGTCGTGGTGCGACGACGGAAAGGTTTGTCGGTCCAGCATGCCTCGATGATAGGAATGAGGCGTTCCCCGCCAACGGGGATTGGGTATTTAGACCAGTCGGGGCGGATACCGGCTGGGTCAATTCCGTCTTCGGGGACGTGCAAGACAAGGTACGGCTCGCCAGGAATGTACCAGAAAGGCATTTTCCCGGTGAGAATCTGTTATATATTGAGCCCCTTCGAGATGGATGAGATGTGAGCGAAACCCCTACCTCGAGTGCAGTCATCGCGAATGAGTACATATCACTTTGGCGCGTCAGAGCATGCGAATTGAGCTCCTCTTCTGAGAAAAGTTCAGGCGCCATGTATCGGTATGTCCCTTTGAGGACGGTTGTGAAGCCACTCTCGTCGAGCACCCGGGACAGGCCAAAGTCACCGAGCATGGCTTGGCCTTGGTCGCCAATGAGTACGTTGGCCTAGTGTAAATAAGTGAGAAATAATAGAGAGCATAAGGTGAAGCAAACCGTACAGGCTTTAGGTCCCCGTGGACAACGTTCTTACTGTGGAGGTATTCTAGCCCTTGCGCCACCTCACGTATCTACATATTTCCTCTGGGTTTAGCGTATTGCGCGTATGATTGAGGAGAAAGAGAATTCGTGCCAATGTTTTTCTCACAGATAGAGAGCCTCCCGACCTCCTTAGGTAGTCCGATGCGTTTCCTGCATGGCAATAGGGAGAAACAAAGATAGACGAATATGGCGRCCCAGGAGTATAGAAACCTTTGAATGGCAGAACATTGCGATGGTTAAGCATTTGCCAAACTTCGTATTCTCTTCTGATTTGCTATAATAGGAAGAGCATATGAGAACGCGGACAGCCACCGAGCAGAAGGAGCAGAACTTACATTGGCCTGTCGAAGGACGTCGTCCCGGGACCGCGAGTGACAACTCCCAATAGAACGAAACCGCTTGAGGGATACCTAACACCGCGTGTATCAGGAAATTTGACAAGAACATGGTCGAATAGAAATACTTGAACGGGACGAGATGTAGGCGTAACAGTCAGGGATCCACGGAATACATCTGATCCTTGGCCGTGTCCTATTAGTTGGTGATGGTGGAAATCGCAGTTGATGTATCGTGTGAGGTCCTTTGAAAAAGAAGTGATTAATATGAGATATCCCCATAGCTAGAAGAAATAGAGGCTACAAGATTAGTGGCCATTGAAAGTATGTTCTTCCTTCTTAGTTTGCACTCTCATACCCAGCCCTGGCTGACTTTATAGACAGTAGAGGAGAGGGCTGGCGTCAATGGATCTACTACATTACTTTGTACCATCTCTGTCGAGCGTCTAGCCAGTAGTGCAGAAGTGTAATTGAGATCAGGAACTGTTATACAATGTGAGTGGCCGGAGAAAAGCAGGGGACCCTTGAGTTTCAGGCAAAGAATACTCCACATTTGAAGGTACATAAGATCCGCTGTACCTCAATGGCCTTGACGAATCAGCGAAGTACATGGTCTCTGCTAAGGTTGGGAAGAGCCGTGGCGTCTAACCAAGAAAACTAAGTGTGGATTCATTGCAGCGTCCATGAATCCAGGGCGTGAATCAACGGAGAAATGCGGTTTCCTCTTCAGAGCGTGGGCGGCACCCAGGGTCCTAGCACATTCAAATGCGGTTGATCATGAAAATGAAAATCTCCGCCGGCAGAACTAGAACAGCCTATCAAGGACCTGACACTTCGGGCTAGAAAAGTAGCGTAATTTGGCCTCTAAGCAAGAGCAAAATAASCCTTGAGTATTACATTTATATGAAACAAATTCATCTGCTCAACCTCTCTTGACCCCAAACCTCTGCTTGCTTGCATATTTTCTCCATCTCTGAATGTCATCACGCTCCAGAAGTAACTTCACAGTGTAAAAGTTTCTTGCCAGGTCCTCGTTGGACGCCACATTATGAACGGTGGAGTGACAGGCTCTAACAAAGACGCTAGGTGTTAAACTTCTAGTCTGGAGCATGTTTTCGTTTTCGTACCTGCATAACCAAGCCACAGAATTGATCATTTCCTTGGTATGCCATCCTCTTTTGAGAGCTTTCGCGTGTATCGAGCGTGGAATGAGATGGTGATACGTGAGTGGAACCTGGCGCCCACAGATCTCGCACTCCTCGGTCCTCGTGGTAGACCAAGGGGCAGGAGGAAGGCAAGATTGCTTGATATAGTCCTGCAAGGACAGACGGAGAAAAGATACTGAATCTTCCACGTCTGTTGTATAGCCATATGATACCAGAGATTCCAAGAACGCAAGAGATACAGCGCTTAAGTCGATAACATCCAGATCTGGTTCATTATCATGTTTAGCACCGCGGATTTGAGTCGGCAACGACGACCAAGCCTCGAGGGAAAGGTATGTAATAACTTCATCTAGTTCGGAATCATCGCCAGAGGTACTAGTAGCCAATACTTTTCGCGCTAGTCCATCTTTGAAGAAAGAGAAATTTGGATGACCAGGCTCCGTCATGGTTGAGACGTTGAGAGACTGGTGTCGGTTGACCTTGAGTTGCCGATTGTTTGCGAACAAAGGCTTTGCTMGGATTATGTGGCGCTTATATTATGCGTGCGCGGCCTTTGCAGCAGGAAAGGTCTACACAAAGCATAGGACCAGATCACTGTTAAGAAAGGACAGGCTGGTCACTGAGATATGGATAGAATAAGTACTACCACGGAGATATGCTGGGTAGCCCAAATAAACCTGCCCTCAAGTGTCGGGAGCATCGGTTTCTCAAGATCGTAACCATTAACCATCAACTTGACCTGGAGTACATATGTTTATGTTTATCTGGCGACTAGTAATCTAGGTGTACAGGAAGTGCATCGCTGACGTTTTCTTATTTCTCTATCCGAATGTCCTCAGTGCAGCTGGCCGACGCAGAACTTATTAGTGCGGGCTTTCTCGGTGTGGTGATGGGACCGACCTGCAGCAGGTCGGCCACTTCGGATTGTGGTCTAAGAGTTGGTTTGGATTTAGCCCTGCCTATGTCTCACATTCTGGCTCTATCTCAAACATCATGAAACCATAGCCTCAAACAGGCAGTGTCAGCATAGGCCTCGCGCCTTTGGCAGATCCCGCGCTTTTGTCCAAAAAGACCGCTGTGTTTTAAATCCTGTAATGGGCTTTTGAGCAAATCCTGGTATATAAAGATGGGAATGAAACTGTTCAGAATGCACCCACTTTCTATCCTCACGTATCCCAAGCACAGTTTGTAATGCTTTTCTTCGGCGAGTTGCTTTCTATGTCTGCCGGACTACTCGTAGTGGCACGACATGTTGCGGCGGTGGAGGCCGCATATAACACAAAGGTAATGTCCGAGCCAAGTCCAAGCTCAACTTTCGCTGGCAAGTTCCTCGCGTTGTTAATCGCTGTTGTATACAGGCTATCGCGGTATTGACAGGCGATGCAAATGGCACGATCATTTTTGAGCAGCCCTTTTTCCCTGGTCCTGTGAAAGTTACTGGTCGCGTCAATGGACTCAACGCGTCCACCACACATGGCATCCATGTCCAGTAAGTCTCACATTCGTCTTTCGTCAACACTGTACTCACGGTCTCCCCCGAAGCCAAGTCGGAAACCTCACTCAGGGATGTGCCTCGCTCGGGCTGCACTTTAACCCATACAACGTCGACCATGGTGCGCCTACCGATCTGATACGGCATYGTCGGTGATTTGGGGAACTTGCAAACGGATGACTCCGGCTCTATCGACGTTGCAATCTTGGATGGCTATATCTCTTTGAACGGCCCTCTTAGTGTTCTTGGGTGAGTTTTGATTCTATCCTTTGTGTTAATGGTACCTCTGACGAATTCCAATAGACGTGGGATCATCATACACGCTGTATATTACCTCACTTCATTCTCGATCGAAAGCATTCTAATTGGCTTAATTTTCTTTTTTAGAACCAAGACGATCTTGGAAAGGGAGGAACTCCGGATTCACTCACAGTTGGAAACTCAGGAGCGCGTACAGCTTGTGGAATAATTGGTGAGTGGACTGTTATATTCAGATCCTACTTGCTAAGCATGGTTTTTATATTCCAGGTATTGCTGTCTAGAACCGGCAATGTGGCTTCTCTCAATCTCCTGAATCACAATGGTCCGCAGTCCTAATCCAGAATTACAGATATATATCAGTATGTATAAAGATTACAATACATAGAAATGTCCAATATGCTATATTCGCTCTCAGAAAAGGAATGCGTCGTGCCACTTAACGGCGCGATTTAGTTGAGATAGAGGACAACGGGCTTTCCAAGAAACTCGTTGAGAAGAGGTGAGAAATGCCAGCAGATTTGGCTCCCTCATGTTTCCCTTGTACAGAGGTCCGCAGGGAGTGCAAAGATGGGAATTTTGCACTCTGGAGACGGGTTGTAGCGAAGGAAAGAGACGGAGGTTGAAGTCTAACCTCCTCATTGATATCTTGCACCGGCCGTGCTGACCAGTTTCCTGAAGCTATCACCGGGGAGTCGTTGCCTCCTACATCTCTGGGCAGGTTCTCGATTGGATATCTCTTTGTGCGYTGCATGGCCTCGAATTTTGTATCGRWYGYCGGGGGGGAAAGAAGAATTGTCGGGGTTGGACGTTCAAGCATATCTGAACTTCTTTCGTATGATGACGGGCCTGAATTTTGCACAGGGTCTCCCAGGGGGGCGAGAGACTCTGGCATATTGCGACGTTCTTCCAAGATACCTCTCTCTGCACCAACTCTCTTGCGTGTCACTCTCCTTGATCTGGATCTGCACACCAAAAACAAGAGAACTGCGGCCCCAACAGCTACACCTCCTACAACAGATAGCGTGATAATCACAACCTTGTACTGTTGGAACACAGTCTGAGAGGGTGGGGATGAGGATAAGGACGGTGTAGCGCCAGGAGGGGAGGTACCAAGCGTAGAAGGAAGTAGAGTCGGAGTTGACACGACAGTCTGGGAAACCAGGACTGTTGTCGCTGTTGAACGTATCGACAAGGAAGTAGACATCKCCCTAGACGTGATATATTKGTTCGAATGAACTGATATAAGAGATCAGTATAAACCCGTACCTCGYAGATGAGGTATCGGCTACCATGATAATCCTGAAACTACAAGTCATTTCAGCTTCAGCAGTGGAATAGTCCAATAGCGGATGATTACTTCGTCGAAATTGACACCATTGTCGAAGTGATTTCAGCCGAAGTAGCCACTGCAGAAGAGGTCGAGCTTCTATTCATTGTTTCATCTAGAGCGGCGCTTTACATGATATTTTTGAGGACCCACCTCGTCGTTACCGTTAATGATCTAGGTTCAGGATAAGAAATATATAGATACTAGGTTAAGGGAGAGCATACGGATTTCCAGTTGGTAGGACATCAATTCTACGTCCCGGGGCAAGTGGTAGGAGCTTCCTGTCCAGACATAAAATTCTGTTAAAGTAGCGAGAATATGAAGACTCTCACAACGTGGACGCATCGACAGGGGTCAAGTCTATCTGTCTAGACCCGAAAGAAAGATTGGTAACTGGCACATAGTCGCAGATTGCGAGAATGGAACGTACCCTGATTTATCAAAGACCAGAACAGTAGTTCCCGACGTATCCCTTTTCTCATTGTCCTCTGCAGTTATACCTCCGTCGCTTATCCAGACAAAAGAAAACGGTTCTCCGACATCAAGCTTCCACTGCACATTGACCTCTTCCCCTTGGGTGATCGGAAAGGTTAGGTTGAATTGAAACCCAAGGACCGCAGTCGCAAAGAACCTGCACACAGGGTTAGACCGATTTGTATTTCAGAGAAAGGTTGGCCTACAGAAAAAATAAAACCATCTACAGTATGGAATACAAACGTGTCCTGCACTTTAACAATAACAAACCCGAGAAAAGGATATCAAGGAGCAACAAGAAAAGAAAACAGAAAGAGAAGGAAGGAACGGAGCCCCCCAGTTTAGAGATCGGTCCCTTGCTTTAAGAGGGAGAATAACATAGAACCAAAAGAGGTACCATCTGACCTCGGATAACAACCGTTACAAGTTCTTGCGTTTATTCTCTTGAGTTTTGAAACTAGTAAATTTCCTGTTCCGATCCACTGACGGCAGCCTCGGAGATGAGTCTATCCGAAGACGGGTTTTCAGCAGGACGAGAATTTTGACTGCCTCGAGTACTGAACACGGTCTATAGCTACTGAGGAAAAAGGAACCAAGAGCGATAGTACTTGGTACTATAGAGGTAGTGCGTTGAAAGTCCGCGGATTACCATGACTACTTCTGGGGCCGTCAGTTATGAGGTGTAGAAGCAGTGGATTGGAGGACTAGGTGTGATTTCGGCCAACCAGAGTATAATCATCGTTGGACAAGGAAAAGGACGAACTCAAAATTGGCAGTAGGCCAGGTATGATCCTCTGCCCGATGTGGAAAGCTGCCGAAGCTGAGGCGATTTTTGAAATTTCTTTTGCCAACGGTGTCCTCGTTAGTTCAAATGAGATATGTTTGAATTCTGAAGTACTATGTCTGAGCTGCAAAGCAATCTAATCAGAGAAAAGTATACAATAGTTGTGGCGTCGACTTAGAAAATCAACGAAAGCGGTGGAAATGGGGAAGCGGATCTCAAAGTTATAGGCAACAAGGGCAGGGTTGAATGCGGAACAGGATGGGGCTTGGTCTACAAAAGAGACAAGAGTAAGGAATGAAGAAACTGAGCTCTTACCTGTCTCTTTCGGTCCCAGAGCGCCCAAACCGATGGTACAGGAAGGCACGACGATATATAATCTTATATGATACCAGGTACGGAACCCAAGCAAGAGTCCTACCCGGAAATGCTAGTCATTACCCAGTAGTCGGTCTCGTGTTATGTAGAAACCTTGCCATCATTCGGATATAAGGNTGACGGTAATCATTAGAACTTCAAGCTTCGAGCATAGAGATAGAAACACCGGGGCCGCTGCCCCAGCTAGTCTCTCTCGGTATACCACGATCTACCCTSCAACAAGCCATCTCCCCCGGTTAAATAATAAGAATAACAACAAAGAAACACACATGCCAGCCAGAGCAATCGACGGACATTCATCGCCAGACCTCARCAGGAACATCATCTGTCAAGCCCATTGCCCAAGGCGACTCCTTCAACTGTTGAAGTCYATCAATCTTCTCTTTCAACASTTTCACTGYCGGCGCATCTATGTCACCATCTACTGTCTCTAGCCCCATMAGCCTTGAATGCAGTTCGATAATGCGTTCTTCCAGSTCCATTTGACGTCCATTTAGTGGTGTGAATTGCATAGAACTTTGCGTGGTAATTGTTGGGCAGTGACGGACGCTAGGGGCATTCGCGGAAGGCGCTGGAAGCGTGCTAGACGTGAACATCGTGTTCATAGATGGAGTCCGTGCTGGTGGTCGCATTTCACGATGACTATCGTAGTATGGCTGCATAGACGGCTCACTGAACCTGTCTCGGGTCGTAGGGATTCTGGGAGCGTATTGAAATACTGGCTGAGGAGTTGCCACGAAGGTTGGTGTCTTCTCTGGGTCTATGGCCGAGGAAGGGGTACGCTCATATTGTTCCCCTTTTGTTCTTCCACCATTGCGATTGAGCAGGCTACCAAACCCACCATTGTTCATGCGTCGAAGGAAGTCATACGATGGGCTATGTCTCTTCCTCTGCCGTCGACGGACAATAATGGTGATGACGATGGAGATGAGAATGAGAACAAGAACTGCCAAGATCGCGCCGATTATGGCAGGAGTACTCATTCCTACATTGGAACGACCCTTCTCTTCTTTTCCAGATTTCTCCTCAACCATTGCGGAAGTTGGTCCCCTATACACAGAGCAATTAGTCAAATTCAAGGCAAACCAAAGGATGAAAAACAGACAGGGAAACGGATGGCGTGGCACTTAAAAAACCATTGGATTAATCCTCAGCCAACGTGCATGCTAAGTCACTCACATTACTGTTGAAGGTGTTCCTGTTGGGGCATCTGAATTCAACCCGTTTTCAGGTGTTGATAACGATGTATTAGTTCCCGGAGGAACGACGCCGAAATCATCTCCTTTGAAGACGAAATCCCTAGATCACGCTTGATTAATTCGTCGACGATAGTTAACGAGGAAGCAAGGATCCATACTTATCTCCTTGAACGCTCACGAGAAGCCGAAAGATCCTTTAGCATCGTAATGAGCGTGCATTGTTTTAGTGGAAGCAAAGGAGCCCACCCAGCGCGATTGAACCGTAAGGTCAGTGACCCCTGGACGTCTGGAGATGTCACGCGAAAGCCTTCTGAAATCAATGGTCGATTTCCGTCTGAATCAACTTTCTGCTTGTGCACGAAAAAGTCCGTGGGGTCATCTGTTGAGTTTTTGGTCCAAGATACGACGACGTCTGTTTGGGCGATTGGTTGAGAACCAGGGGGAATTGAAACGACAATCGTCCCATGTACAAGTTTAAAAGGAATGAAAGAAAACAAGGAGATTATCAAAAACCTGTGTCCAGCCATTCATAGTTAGCCTCTGCTAAAGAAGAACGCCTACAGCGACCCACAATACACGTAGCATTCCAGCCCGTGGAAAAGACAAAGTAAGAAGAAATGAAAGAAGAAGAAAGAAATGAAAGAAAGTTAGATGGGGGAAAGAGGGAAAGAAAGCATGGGTGCTCGTGAACACTGCAACGACTGACACCAACAGTTGGTCAAGAAACCCGGCTGATGGTTTGTTGCTCGGTGATGATGGCTTGGTAGATATCAGGTATTATTTCTATAACGAACATGCATGTGTCGCATTCAGGCTGGCGCTTACACAGTGGCAGCGTGGAATATTTCCCAAGTGCTGCCGAACAAACACCCGCAAGAGCAACTTGAGAGTACGAATCGTAGTAGTGATTTTCTCAGCGAAAGTGTCATCTCATCAGGAGATGTGTTGACGAGCTCTGATCTCAAGCTATTCATCAGCAGCTCATCTATCACACTGAGCTGAGATCACGTCGGTTGGAAAGACATGGTTGAGCAAGTAGCAATAACAATTGAAAGTGAGATGATGATGGTGGAAGTCAAGCATGAAAATGTCACGGCGATGTCGGCGTGACGGTGTCTCATCTAGGTCCGGCGCCACAAACTTAAAGTCACTAGCCACCAGATGGAAGAAAGCAAACCAATACATTGCCAATGCACTAAGGAAAACATTGGCAACTTCGTGGAGTTGGGCGTATTTTCAATATACTTTGCTGACACTACCGTGTCCCGCACCCTGAGCCCTTTTTCGACTTGAACTCGAGGTCCTTCTAAGCTCTCTGGCTTGTAATTGAATGAATTGAAACACATACATGTACGCTAACTAGATACATGCCTTTTTGCGTATCGTGTTCATGACTGTCTGGCTCAGATAGCATCTGAGCGCGCAATATACAGCCATCGAATTAAGTACAATAACTAGTCGGCTAGAAAGTAAACCTTTTGGTTCTTTCTGGGAACCGCATGTTCTAGTAACCACCGAGCTGTCAGGAAGACCAACATCCATATCATGCAATGTAGAGAATTGAATTCCCCGAGTGTAAAGGAATTTGACCTAACCCCGGTCGAACTCGCAGGAACGACCTAAGTGTCCAACAATAATGTTGGTGGGTTTAGACATAGGTGGCCAAGAGAGGAATGTCAAATGAATAAGAAGATCAATTCTGTCGAACATCTTCAAGGCAGCATGAAACAGAGTGTGAACTCGCACTATCTCTCTAATCACGAGGGCATACCATCCTTGGGAATTCTGAGACGCATTTGCACCTCAAGCAAACGGCCAACCATGGACCGCGCCCGCGGAATGAGCTGGAAATCACCATATAGTGTAACAGAGTGCCGTGAGTTGCTCGTCTTTAATCCGGCTCAAGTTCAACACCATAAGCCTGCCAATGGTTGTAGAGTGTGATGTCCATGGGGCGCGAGTCAGTGAAGTATGTTTTGACGTCGTCGAGGCCCGCTGAACGGCGAATGACTTCAAACTGCAATGAGGCAGATATGAGGTTGATCAGCACACACAAGATACTTCCTTTTTGGGATGCCACCTGGCAACGCTTCNTTTTGATGTGTCGGTGGACTTTGACGCAATTGTTCGGGATGGCGCGCGTGGCGTCAGGCCTTTGTTCGGGTGCAAAGCGTAGAGTTAGAGTTATACTAGGATTTTTTTCTTTACATACTACACTCTACATTGAAGATATTGATAGCCTCCCGACATGCCCCAAAACAAATGGAAATGCGCTACAGCACATCCTGACCAGCCGCTAAATGAAAGACAGTTCCGCTTCACTGAGGTATCAGGAATGGAAGCAGCCGCTGGTCTTGGTGGCCGTAAAAAAGAACAAAACACGCGACTTTCAGCCTATCAGGCTGCATCAGAGATAGCAAGAAATCATCTAATTCTGACACCACAGCAGAAGACAGCTATGGACCAGTTGTATGCATCAGGAGACATGCTTCACAACAGATTCTTTAGCACCACAGGAGAGGTTGGGGAAAATGAGCAGAAGGATGCTGGGGCAGCTCTTGCATCACTGGGACTTGATATAGACTCAAGAGAAGTGGAACGAGGGCGATGGTCGACTCGGTGGTCTATGTCCTCCAATAGCAGGGGGAAGAAAGTATCTGAGAAAGAGACAAAGCGTGTGCTATTACAATGGTATGAGCATAATAATCTTACAGGACATAGAAACAATGTAACATTCTACCTCTGCAGCAACTGTGGCTATGATCAGCACACCTGTGGATTCAAGAAACGGCGCATCCCACGAGCATACACAGGATGCTTAGCCCATGCTGAAGTTACTTACGAGGTTCTCACTCTGAAAGTCATACGTATTCGTGGCTACTACGATCATAACACTGCATGCCAGAACACTGTTATTACGGAGATACCTCGTCAACCCCTTCACCCATCTGTCTTTCGTGTTGCACTAGATCAGCTTCGTCAAGGGGTACCATTAGAAGAGATCAAGAAAAGAAACCGCGACTTTTGTCAGACAAGAGCTTACCCTGAGATGGAACAGGAGTCTGGGGATCCAACACAATGGAGGCACCGATGGCTCTTTATGCCCAAAGACCACCGCTCGCTATATCGCCAATTCAATCGCCTGAATGGTGTCAGAACAACTGAAAAGCCACATATAAATGTTGATGAGTGGCTAAATCGCAAGTCTCCCTCTTTCAATCAAACATTTAGTGATGCCGTCTACCACTACGCTGCTCGGACAGATCAAGGAGAAAGGTTCGAGGCCTGTGTTGCAACCCCGGAGATGCATGATATGGCCTGGAAGTATGGGCATTGCTCCCAAGTGGTAGTGGACGGAACATTTGGAGTGTGCGATAGCCGGCTACTCCTGTTCATTGTTATGTCGATCGATGAGGAGGGACATGGAGTTCCTCTCACCTTTCTCTTCTTCTCCGCACCATCCGGAAATCAGCAGAGTGCAGCAGGTTACGATAAAAAGATACTCGCCAAATTATTGGGGTCTTGGCGGGGGANGTGTGGAGAAACACAAGAAGGGAGAGACCTTCTCTCCTGTTGTTGCCATTACCGATACAGACATGAAGGAGAGAGGAGCTCTCCTGGACGTATTTCCGGGGATCCTTTTGCTTATTTGTCGTGTCCACCTCCGTCGATCCTGGAAAAACCATCGGCACCGCAAGCTTAAAGGAGACGCCCCTCTATTAGTGGATTTACGGGCGCGTGCTAAGAATATCGAGGACCTACTAGTCAGAACCACCTCCTATAGCATAGCAGGCATACTTCTCCAGGATGAAATAGCTGTTCTAGAAGCTGAGCGCGATGCTGACGAGCATCTGGACCATGCCTTCGATCAGGCAATCTCTCATCTCCAGTATTTAGCAGACTACTGGACAACGGAGAACCTGTGGAAGTCCTGGTCAGATTTTGGACTCCATGCAGCAGCAAAGGTGATGGGTTGCACTGTACAGGATGTGGCGTCCACGACGAACCATCTCGAGGCATTTAACAATGTGTTGAAGGGGAAATGGATTCATCGAAAGCAGCGCGGAGGGAGGAGACTGCGTCTAGATGTTCTGATGAATTTTGTCGTAATGGACATGATCCCTTCTATGTTCGACGAGAGACGGATGATGCGTGCCGAGGCAGAACGGAACCGTCAGTGGGTACGCTCACTCCCTGGAGGGGCTGCCGTCTGGAATCGAGTTAGCAAAAGCAAAATGGCCCCGAAGCAGGCGCCAGTGGCATATTTATCCTACGACAAGGAGCGAGAGGCAGCGGCCCAGCAGCTTTTATCCGACCGTCAGGTTAGTACACCCGAAACAATGCCTGATAATTCAGGATTTATCTTTGAATGCTTGTCTTCTCTGGCGGTTCCAAACGATCCCAACCCCACCATCTATCATGTCGAGATTAAGCTCACTGGAATGGCATCGTGCTCCTGCCCTGACTTTTGTTATCGCGGAGGTGCCTGCAAACATATTCGTGCAGCGTTGGCCAAGCTCGATGATCTTCGCCAGCGGATCCCCAGCATACCATACATATACCTCCCTCCCTCTGAGGATACAGCACGAAACCTCCGCACACAACTGGCGCTCACTTCTACGGCTGCCTTATTCTCTCTTATCCTCTTGACGCACTCAATCTCATCATAATGACCCTCGTAATGTTTGCTCTATCTACTGTCGTGTGTCTCGTTCTAACTGTATGGCGTTAGCCTCTCAATGCTCTCGAATCTCTTGTTCTCGTGTCTCGCAGCACGAGTACAAAATGGGATGGACCAGAGCTTCCGCTTGACCTTCATCGCTCGGATCTCCCTGAAGTTTCATTCAGGAAAGAAACCATGGACTATTTCCTTCGCCACATCCCACCTGCGCCACCTTGCCCCCTGCCCCCACCAGGAACACTTTCCCTTCATGCTCAGTTGGGATCTTTGATATCAAAAGGGCGTGTTGGATCTGTGTACGAAATTGAATGCCTTATTCATGGCAATGAGAAGGGATTTTCCGTTCCCCCGCTTGTGGCTAAGATAGCCAAACCACTCAGATCAGACGATCTAGCGAAAGAAGCAGCCATGTACCAGGAGATGCTCTGCCTACAGGGATCTGCTATCCCTCGATGTTACGGTTTCTTCAAGATTAGGTTTGGTCTAACCCCATTCATTTCCTTTTCTTCCACACTGATATTTGAGTTGCCACAGATCTTCAGACCAATCCAACGGTGGTCCTATATCTGTGCTTCTCCTTGAAAGACTTGGAGAGCGCCTCCCATTGGGTCAGGGCCAGGACTTCCCTCCGTCTGTGGTGTAGGTTCCTTTTCTGTATGTCCGTCTACGTCGCCCATACATTCATTTCTAGTGAAGACTTGAAAAGCATTGCTTCAGATTTCATCCAACTTGGAATAGAACATCGTGATCTCCGTTGGAGTAATATCTTATCCGCTGGGACACTCCCCAACTTGCCATCTCCCTTCACACAGCGTACTTATGGGTGGCGCTTCATCGACTTTGATCTGGCTGTGAAGACGGATACGAGTGTGGAGACCCTGCAGGAGTTCTACAGGAGCTTTCTTGCCCGTGTCATTGATAACATTCCCTATGGATACATTGTAGAACCCTGGGAGTAGTCCCTTAGTAGGTATTCATGGAGATATAATGGCTAGTATTGTGCCGAGTATTGCCCAACCATAGGTTAATAGAGCGTTGTTTAGAGTGTATTTTACAACGACCGCCTCATCTTCAACGCAGCTATTGATGATACTTACCCATACCATATCGTGTTGCGGGGTGTAGTCTCTGTAAGATGCCACCGTCTGTCTCCGCGGTAGGCGTAGATTATGATTTGAGAGTTGCATGAGTACTCTTATAATACACGGAGAACCCGGTGACATGGTCGCATAAAGTATGCAAAGAAATACACAGTCATGAAGATTAGGCACGAGAATGACTTCTCAAAATGGCTAGGACTAGAAGCCTCATGATATGGGGGCAGAAGTAAAATTTGCGCCTCCAGGACAACTGGCCATTCCTCCGCCGTCCTTTCATCTCTCCTGGAATCCCTTCGGACAGGTGCTAATGGAGAGGTAGTGTTCTCCTTTTCAACTCCTTCATTTGCATCTCCCGTTTCAATTCCGCCTGAGCTCACGTTGGATTCATTAGGAGCGGGGAGAAGATCAGGAATGTTCTCGAGAAGATCGGCCCATTCCCCGCGATCCTGCTCTTGTACCCATTTTGTGTGATTTTCCCTTACACTCCTCTCGATCCGTTCGTGCAAAATGCGGGACTGGTTGGGCGTGGGCTCACGATCCCTAGAAGGAACGCTCGCCTTGCCCGATTCCACTTGGTCATGGCCTGAAGCGATGCCCCCATTCTGGTCTTCGCCTGCAACCGGGTCTACGTCTTTGGTAACTACTTCAGCATCAAAGAGGCGATCGTCGAAATGGGATTGTATCCCAAGTGCTCGAATAAACTCGTAGCATACTGATTTCGGAGGGTACTGGAAGTAGAAGTGTAACGACGCTCGTGAAGCAGAGTTTTCGACGCCTGACGGACGTTTTCGAAGTACCAGGAGCAAGATAGTTGGGCCAAGAGCCGGTTGAATTGCCAGGGGGGGGAGTCGATCAAGGTCGCTGCCCTTGGGATTTCGTCGTAGGACTGAGTGGACTGCTGTGATGGAAGCATGGATCCTGGAAAACAGGTCTATGTCAGATAGAATGACTTTCACAGAGTCTGTACTAGGTGCATACCTTGGTCATCTTTGAATTCATCGTACCTATCTCCCAGCAATTTTAATGCCCAGCGAGTGAAAATGACACCCCATCTGTATGCCAAATTCCCCCGAACGTGTGTCATCGATCGCATTTTGGATCCGTGAGCACCTCAATCCGAGCTTCAACTCCTCTGACACGAAATCTTCCTGAGGATCCAGTAGATCAACACACTCGGTGTACATCATGCAAACCCGAAATAACACCTATCTTTTCTTGGGAGATTATGTGGATCGGGGTAGCTTTGGCATCGAGGTGTGTTCCCTAAATCTCCCCTCTCTTCGATATCAAATCTCTAACAACGGAATGTAGTGCTTATTATTATTGTATACACTTAAAATCAACTACCCCAACAACTTTGTTCTATTACGAGGGAACCACGAATGTCGGCATTTGACCGAATATTTTACCTTCAAACGAGAATGTAGGTCGTCTTTATGTTTTGCAGTGGATGTGTACGTTGACTAGTTGTGCCCTAGGTTTACATAAATATTCGCAGCAAGTGTACGATGCATGTATCAGTTCTTTCTGTGCATTACCTGTAGCTGCACGTGTGGATAAACACTTTTTCTGTGTACATGGCGGAATATCGCCCCAACTACACACACTGGAAGATATACGACAGGTAAGTGCATCGCCCCCGCAGACCACCTCCTTTCTCTGACATGGAGGTTCAGATAAATCGGTTCATGGAACCAGGCTCCACCGGATTGTTATGTGATCTATTGTGGGCGGACCCCATAGCTAATTTTGGACATGAGCATGAACCATCGACGTCGAACCCACCACTAGCACCCGGGACCCAGTTCGTCAACAACCAGGCTCGTGGATGCTCATACTATTATACGTGCGTTTGCCCATTGGACGCCTTACTCTCCTTGACACGCTACCAGATATGAAGCCGCTTGTAAATTCCTGGAACGAAACGACCTCCTCGGGATCATTCGCGGACACGAAGCACAGGATGCGGGATACACTATGCATCGCAAAACACCCTCCAACAAATTCCCGTCCGTCATCACTATCTTCTCAGCGCCGAACTACCTGGATGTGTACCACAATCGGGGGGCAATCCTGAAGTACACGAACAAGAATGTGACAATACGACAGTTCAATTCAAGTCCACATCCTTATTGGCTACCAAATTTTATGGACGCTTTTACGTGGAGTTTACCGTTTGTTGGGGCGAAGAGTACGTGTTTTTTGTCCCTCCGTTGGTTGCATGCGTGGGCTGAAAGATGATTTATAGTCACGGAGATGTTATTAGCGATCTTGAGCATATGTAGTGAAGAAGAGTTAGAGGAGAGTGAGACCGACAGTGAGGATGAAACTAAGTTACCATTGGAGGGCACGATGTCGCCGGATGAGTACAACCAGCGGAGGCAGGCGATCAAAAATAAGATCATGGCCGTGGGTAGGATGCAGAGAGTATTTCAGATTCTTCGGTACGTTGTTCCTCACGCTCTTGTTAGTCTTACTAAATGACTACTTTAGGGAGGAATCTGAGCAGGCGTCCGAGTTGCAAGACGTCGAGATGGGACTGGGTGAACCCAGGATCGGAGCTGATCAACTTGGCGTCCATGGGCAACAGGTTACGAAGAGCATCCATAGCTTTGACGACGCGTACGTTTTTTTCTTTCTCTGACCTATATTATCTTTCACCTAATGTTTCTTTCTAGACGTCGGTCTGATATGCTCAACGAACGGCTACCTACGTTCCGGCCGCCAGAGGAAACCGACTCACCTTCCTCTGCTGGTGGCATGTTCCCCACTCCATCTATGCGTACACCACATCGGACGGGCTCAGGTGACGAAATCAACATGGAGTACCTCATCAAGCGGACGCTGGAGCAAGACGAGGACGACGGCGGGGTGGTAGAGAGATTGGCTGATAGGATTGCGAGAGGAAGGAAGGTTACAGGGAGGCCCAGGGCGTTGAAAAGATTCGAGACCGCTTGATATACACGGTTCTCGTGGTAGTGGAAGGAATCTACTGTTCATCTTTGTATACACATATGCGTCTAACGTATGGGGTAATAGGTAGTGTAGATTTATCTGTATGAATTTTCATGGACAATAGATATCAGCTAAATCTATTTAACCAGAGGTAGAAGTTTATTCATGTCGAACTTCTTGTCGGTTACCAATTGCTTCGTCCAGGCTTCGATGTGTTTATCAGTGACCTTACCTAAAACAAGGTCAGCCATATATAAACTGAGGTGGGCGCGTTTAGTAATTCACTTACTGCATGTGTGTGATCCCTTAGGAATTTGGCCCTTTACCCAGGTCAAATATTCTTCTCCTGCCTATTAAATATCATTGTCAGCACCCTCATCATCATAATGCACCAGCTTCATGATGATGGCAAACCTTCAAAATAAAGTTGTTGGCGTTTGTGAACTTTCCCTTCAGCCATTCATCATAGTAGGCTTTCAATCTGGGTGCTTCAGGTGTTTGGGCAGCACCAGCTAGCCACGCCCGCCTGAACACTATAGCTAAGCAAATGATTCCAGAGTATTTTGACGAAACTACTTTCCTGATCTTATTTGAAGTGTTCTTGAAGAGAGGGGCCACTGCTTTCATATATGTGTGTATTGTTATGAACTGTACTCCATGGTGATGAGAAGAACCACAATGTTGAAAGAGCTATAGCCTACATATTTGAGGCGCCGTAGAGCAGTTGCCGTGGTTTTGTCAACCATCTTCTCAGGTTTCGACCCTTGGACCTTATCCGCAAATGCCTTGTATTTGTAGCTGTTCGTTTCTTCAGCAAAACCGCATAGTGAGTTTGGTGATGACCTCGCGACATACTTGTTCACTCCATGGGGAGCCATAACCACGTTTCCTTGCTCCACTTCGAAGTTGCTAGCCTTGAATGTTCCCTTCTCGATAATAGGCGCGATAAACTCAGCCTGTTTCCGATTTTTGAAGTCCTTGCACATTGCAGCGTGAGCAGTAGGATCTTTTTTGGTTTTAACAAAGTTCTCGAAATCTTTGAGGACTGTTCTCAACAGGAAAATTGAGTGCTGTTCTATCTGCGCTGAAAGCAGAACTTCCTACAGTTTATTTCATAGATATGCTCAACTGGACAGTAGAATAGCCTTCAGTTTTGAGGTTCCATAAGTGAACGTCAATCTCGTACCGTTGTAGTCTAGCCGAAAGAAGGTCCAGATTCATTTCCAAAACTCTTTAGATATCGGRAGTCTTTCACGCACATGTATTCTTTCTTCCTGGGCTACCACCAGCCCCATCACTAGATGATAACTTTAAACATGGACAATTGTCTNGGTGCAGATGACTTACTCGAGTTTAAACGTGATATCAGAGTTATCTTCTTTTTTGGCACTGAACGGGTTAAGGCCGGCATTGAAAATATTCTTGGACGTTGACATATCCGCTGTAAAGCTTGAGTAAACATCGCTAGATAAACTGAATGACGGAGAATGCTAGCACACCCTTAAAATCATACCACACGAGGTTCTTCTTGTCTGGTATTGCGGGGAACGCCACACTGTATAGTGATCTCTGAGATTGTGATGGGGCGAGATCAAGGGGTTTAGTACGCACGTATCGCCACATATCCTCACGCCACTCCTGGATCCGCCGGGCCTTCCTATAGAGTCTAGACGGTCTCCGTTTGGCTTAGCTCTTGGGACAAATGGGTTCTTGTCCTCGATACTAGTATCGCCGAAAGCATCAACAAAGAGATCGTCTTCCTCGCAATCTTCATTCAAACATTCATCGTCAGCCCCAATCAGATCACACACATCTGCGGGTCGTGCAGGAGTGACAGGAGCATTAGGAGTAGTTCCTGAAGGTGGCGGTGTGGATGGAGGAGGTGACGGGGGTGGTGTAGTGCGTTTACCCTAAAATTTTACCAGTCTAGTCAGCCTTGGGTATGAAATGTTAACGAATGAGCATACTAAAGATCTAACAGGAACCCTTCCATTCCCGTTGCGTGTCGAATTTAGGGGAACCGATAATGTAGAGCCTGCAATGAGAATAAGATAGAGGATATTGAATCGCATGTTTCAAATAAGGGTCGAGTCTGTGAGCGGGCCAGCCGATACAAGGTTTGTTAAGGAGGGGTGAGGAAAGCGCCAGGCTTTGTTAAGATAACTCAGAATACGGTAGCCTTTTAAGCAGCATAAAATTGAATTAAATCTGCTGTTGCGACGGGAAGTTGTGGCCAGCGCTCCAGGTCTATAGAGAGACGGGAACGTAGAACTGAGATGCAATGGGATGGCTCGGGAAGGGTATGACCACCCACAATCTGTAGTTGGGTTTCACCGTTATATTGGACTCAACAGTACGCAATAATTTGAGCAAATGTGAATTCTGCMACAAGTGCCACCCGATAGGCATCATGAAGAGTGTGGCGAAAGAGGGTAGCGCTCCCCCGCTGCTTTCAACGCCCGAGATATTTCTCCTGTAAATCACGAAATGCTGTTCAATTTGCTACCAAAATTTATGACTTACCGGCCTTCGTGCGTGTGTAAGCGCGAGCTAAGGCAAGATGTGGGTGTGTGTGGGGGCATTTATCAAACGGTCCGTGATGCCCATTCCATGAATATTACATCATCATCATCCAGTAGCTAGAGATTTAATTCATAACTTCAGCAGAGAGGATATCATATGCCAACAGTGCGACGAGTTTTAGTGGGACTGACTTCTAGGTTCCCGTGTGTACATCGATCTCAACTCGTTCGGCTCTATTCATTCGTCTTCTTGGGATGTTGATGATCCTTGTGAGTAGAAAAGGAGAGGAATAATCTCAGTTCACTGGTATTATGTGAATCGAATTATTGGTTACAAGCGAAGCTTCGTGTAATACCACGCTGGTAACGATG
The DNA here is from genome assembly GCA_004354395.1 of Chondrostereum purpureum. Classification (NCBI taxonomy): domain Eukaryota; kingdom Fungi; phylum Basidiomycota; class Agaricomycetes; order Agaricales; family Cyphellaceae; genus Chondrostereum; species Chondrostereum purpureum. The sequence goes on along the minus strand of LBLO01000534.1, from coordinate 264 downwards.
CAGCATGAACGTGCGCGATACATCATAGATGTCAGCAGATACTAGGGAAGGACATCGAAGTGGGATGTCTTGTAGAGCCAAGTCTATGGTATTGACAGATACATTGTACAGAAGAAGCTGTAACTTCGACAATCGTTGAAGGAAACAGGGGCTTCGTTCGAAGCACGGTGGCAACTCTTTGCCGAGGAGATGAGATAGGAAAGCATTTCCGTAGCTGTCTTGCGACGGCATAACTGAAAGGTCTTCGACATTGGGGGTGAGCTG
>LBLO01000533.1:0-22446 GCA_004354395.1 Chondrostereum purpureum | reverse complement strand
CTTTCTCATGATCGACAGTCATGTGATGTTTGAGTCGGCCCCGAACGATGGGKCGGATTGCGAGCCGAGCCGGNACCCCGTNACCGTAAGCCTTCTGCTATTGCTGCTCATCATCCCAGATCCCTGTGCCTGTACTGAGCGTCGATCATTAACCGGCTCAAAAGGTTGCTTGTAATTTATATTCGATTAATCTGAATCGGATGAAGCTAAAAATCTTTGGTATGTATATATATATATATCATCTTTATATCTGTATAATTCCCCAGCAGCGAGTACTCCTAATATATTGAGTACAAAATTACCCTGATCACAAAAACAACAGTCCTAACAATCTTCCTCCCTCATGGTAGGTACTTGGGTAGAGGGCCGTAAGTAAATGTGGCGTACATTATCCCGTACATACGTTAATAACTTTGGTATAAGTATTGTTAGAGAACACTAGACCCCACGGTCGAAGTGTATTTTAGACTTTCTTATCAGCCTCCTTGCTATCCGCCTCATCACTAGGAGTGCCTTCGTCTCCACTTTCATAGTCCTCCTTGCGGAGGTTCGACTGCGGTCCATGATAATGCCTATGTCCGTCCAAGAAATACCACAAGAAAGCGATGGTAATAACTCCGACCGTGATAACCTAAGCAGCCCCAGCTCGCATCAGCACAAGGAAATAAACCTTGACAAAGAAGCAGCGCGATACGTACGGATGCATAGTTCATGTTTTCAGGTGTAACAGGTCTGATAGTAGGGAACGAGAAGACCACGAAGATGAAGCAGGTCCAAACTATACAGATAATGTTGGCCGCCCATCCGACGATTCCATCGCCCATGTAGAACGGCCCCGGCTTGAACATCACGTCGGGGTGGTTGGGGAATATGCGCCTCAGTGCGATCGGGATGACGTATGACAAGTCGAGGGCCATAGCTGTCAGGGAGAAAATAGCATTTGCAGCGATGGGCGAGGCCAGTTGCAGAAGACCAGGCAGAATGCATACGACCGTGCAGAGGCCTATTGCGCGAAGGGGAGTGCCGGTCCGTGTAGAATTGTGTCCAAAGAATCCAGCGTCAGGTAGACCTATTAGACAGATAGTGAGTAAAGAAGATAGAATCAAGGGCCTAGGTATGTACCATGGTCTCGGCTGAAGGCATAGACCGTCCGCGAGGTGGCTTGCAGCGCGGTTTGCACGACAAAGAACGCGGTTAGGCAGACGAACACCTATAAAAGAGGAAGGTCAGTAGGTATTCATTCCCCTTTCATTTATATCGTCCTCACTGACCCAAAGAACCAGAGCTCCAGTCTTTCCCATGCGCATGTACATAATCTGAAAGAGGGGTCAATTTTAGCTTACCTGCGTCCACAAAGTCTTACCTCAAGGAAGGCGCTTCCAGACGCGCCAGGCAGGTTTTCCCTAGATTGAAGAAGGCATTAGCAAGGCTATTTACGCGATCAATTGAAATCTTACAATGGTCCAGAGCAGAGAATCATCACGATGTTGAGGACCCATCCAATGAGACCTGTTCCGATGACTATGGCCACGCATTAGATGGTGGTGTTGTATGAATGTACTGGACGTACCGGCGATGAAGATAGCTGAAGGTGCAGCATATGCAGCACGCTTGACCTCTTCTCTAAAAACAGCTTTTAATAAACGGGGTACGGGCGCCATCGGTTAAGGATACTCACGAGATATGTGCGGTGGCGTCGTAATCCTGTTGATGATAGCATTGGTGAATGCAACTAAATATGATGGCAAGCTTGAAATTTACCGTCATGGTCCATTGAACACTGAGCAGTCCAAACAAGAACGCAAGTCCGTCGTTCCAGCCACCAGTTTGATTAAACAACCCAGCTGTACCGAAAACGTAGGAAGCTGGGTGCATGTTTTCTCTCCCAGTGGTCGCCAACAAGACAATGATGATCACTGCGAAACGTTTAGTCTAAGCGTCGGCAACTAGATAGAAGGTACGGACGGAAGGTTGCTCCTAAGTTGACAAAAACAAAGGACTTGGTCATATGCGCCAACCAACGAGTAGCCAATGAGTTCTATACAAGCTATCAGTATCCGTGCTTTCGCTCCCTTATCTGCACTGCAACGTACCAGGATCCCATGGAGGACCATGAGCCCCGCGAACAAACCGACAATATGTCCATTCGTTACAGTGTAGTTGCCATCCTGATGAAGTAGTGTGAGAGATACGGCCTTATCTGTTCAACTAGGTGTTTACCTTCCCAATGACTACAGCGGCCCAAATCATATTCGAGAGACCGAACTCTGTGGAGGAAACGCCTGCAATCTGGCCGAGAATGTTAAGCCATCCAACGAGCCAACCGACCTGGAGTGGACAGAAAGTTAGGGGGAGAAGAGACGACCTAACAAAGTTACGATACATACCCTAGCGCGGTGGCGCTTTGGTGTGAGTTGAGCAGAGGCTGTATACCTAAAAAAAAGTTGCCTTCAATACATTATATCATCCTACTTAAACGGGCTACTCACAGACCACCACAGGTTGGGTATGCACTGACAATCTCGGCGATACTGGCGCCCAGTGTAAAGCACATTGATGCTCCAAGGATCCAGCACCAGACGACCTGAATACCCCTATGAGGTTAATGACTTCGTTCCGAACTATATACAACGGCAGCTGACTGATGATGGGCCTCCAAGAAGCAGTGGGGTGTTGAACGTAGTTGCAATACTTGAACACAGACCCTATAACAGAGCGCAAGAGTTGAGATTCAGCCTTCGATATGGTTGAACCGTAGAACATACCATGATGCTGAACGCAAAACTGATCTATTCTTGCCGTCAGCTTGTTGAGGACCCCAAGTAGTGAGTAGATACGTACCGTAGCCAGGTTTGAGAACTCCCTCTTGAACGAGGNTTTGTAGCCCAGTTCGACGAGCTCCCTGTCGTCCTCATTCAGAGAACTGTGCGCGGTGGTGACCTGAACATCGGCGAATGCTGGCATGATGATGATGGTCTTAGCCCAAGAGAGATCAAAAGCACAAGCAGCTCCAACTACCACGAACACGAACACGGACTTGGAGTGGAGGAATCCGAGAAGGATGTGAAGCCTTTTTATCAACAGAAAAAAATGATAACCGCCAAGTGTCGGTCCACACGGGTCCGGCCCCTTATCGGGCTCGGCACCGGTTAACCAGGGCGGGCATGTATGGAAGTTTGGAAAAGGGCCAAGTTCCATTTGAATTCCATGSATCAAATGAGGYCRGGGTGCCTTGTAACACCAGTGAGCAGCAGTAAGCTCTCAGTGGCGCTCCAGAAAGCATGAAGCTATGTTTGTGCACTCACGGAATTTTCGCCAACTGTTTTCGGGCATCCGACTGATAGCACTTACATTCCGCGTCGGAGCACCCACCTCAGTACATTCAGCTTCTCGTCGAACTTCCATGCTCGTTGATGCCTCTTATCCTCGTCAAGTAGCTTCGCGGGGGGTTACTGTTATACCTATCTTTGCGATGGCAAACATAAGATTATGAAGCATACTGCGGCTCTCCAGTAGTGCTTGTAGTACCGGTGCTAGTGGTGCTGACGGACGCCCACTCACGAGCTGCTATGGCAAGAATGCTTCACAGAAGTCTTCGGGTGTCCGAAGCTAAAAACAGTATACTGCTTTGTCGTGCAAGATATCAAGAAAACCACTAGTGCACGACAACAGATTGATCCCAAAACTTGAACTGTGTGCGCCTCATATTGATAATTGAGGCCCCTCGACCCTATTTACCAGAGTAGTTTGGCTCTGGTCTCTCCCTTCTCAGCCTCATTATCATTCCTGTTTTGGATTTAAGCTCGGGGATCATCAAAATTATTAGTGCCCATTGCACGCGCGGTCCCCTGCCTAGCCTCATGCCCCCTGCGAGCACGAATATTCTGTAAACACAGACAGAACCTTCTTGGTCTCTACTCCAAAATAGACCTTTTACGCGGTCATATATGCAAGCGTTTCAGGAAATTAGAATGCTCAACAACAGAAACTCAATTTATTTGGTGGCGCGAGGATCTACGGAATCCTCTGATGGAATTTCGTATTCGCGCTCTCCTCACACTAGACTGTGCAAGGTTCGAGGCGCCTCTCTTATAGGGCTCACGCTGAGGAAGATCTAGTTGTTTCTATTAGCAAGTAATAACAACTAGCTTATTTTGGAGATCTGATCGCTACGGGAGACAACATGGGTCAAACAAGTCAGACAGATACAAAATCAACAGAATCCGTATTGCCTCTCATAGCAAGCTCTCTTCCACCAGTTGAAATGATCAGTGGGCCCCGGAACATAGTCACGGTACCATGCTGCATACATTCTCCGAGCCTCAATAGCACGAAGGGTATTTTCCACTAGACTGTCTTTCAATTTTTCCAAAACCTCGATGCCCAGTGATGGCGGAGGGATCCAAGGGAAGACTTTTCCGCTAGTCAAAGGTACTCTTACTTTGAAATCCTGTGACCCCTCTGCTAAAACCTTCGCAAGATAGGCACATGCAAAGCAACACCGATTTTGTGCGACGCCGACATTAGGATCCAGTGGTTCGAAAACCTAGTGTTGTATGAGAGACAAAGGTATAGAAATCCTAGAATGTGCTACTCACTGCGGCGCCGCCAATCCCTGCAGTCTTCATATTTCCTGCCGAAGGAGTTGCTCGCAAAGACAACCAAGTCGCCAGCCCGTGAACTGCACCGCGGATTCCAACCTTCTCATTAAGTCGCTCCTTGACCGGACGGAACCACAGGTCATCAGCTTCCGTTATACGCTTTTCGTCGGGGAGTACCTCGTCGAGAATGTCCTGGCAAGTGCGATGGTCCTCAGAGTCCAAGCATTGTCGGATGGTGGAAATGTGGGCCATGTGCCACTTTGAGTTGATATCTGGAAACGCGCTACGAATGAGAGCTTGACTAGATTCATCCCAAGCTCCGAGACGTTCGAAGTAACCCTGTAGGATTGCGCTTACTTGCTGACCTGAAAGAACATGTTAACGGAAAGTGTGGCAATGACTTGTCCTACTACTGACTGGTATCTAGTCTTACAGGGGCTGAGATGTGCCCACCGTCATTAGTAGCGAAAGCTAGAACGTTGAAATTTCAGACGCGGGACACAATATCAATAGAAGGAACGCACTTTCGCCAATAATTGTCAAATCCTCCAAAAATCGAATGAACTCTTGATTTTGTAAAAGCGATCCCATTGTAGAAAGGTTCCGGTAGCACTCGATCGCCACATCCAATTCTTCGTCGTTTATTCCTGCCAAATTCGGCCCCTGTGCCTTTCCTTCTAACCTTTTAAGCTCTTCCTGTAGCAAGTTTGGTATTTCGCCGATGAACCGGATCCAGTATTGAACATCGTCCAATTCAATGCAATCCCAGAGGGGGTTTTCCGCCGGCAGATTGTAAAACTTGCGGATTGTTTCTGCGAGTTTCTCGACCATGGGGGTGTCGTCGAGTTTCATTCCGAGAAGGAAGTTCTCATCGAAGAGCTCTCGATCATCAGCAGAGAGCTGAGCTCCCTTTAATAGGTTGAGAATGTCAACGTTAATGTAAGAGGGCCGCGTTGCGCTAGAAATAATGTTGACTCGAGTGCGAATAATCCAGCGAAGTATGGATTTTTCATCCCGTGTTTCGAGGACTCGGAACAGATCACGGGCTCCTTGAGTTAAGGTAGTAGATCTGGACCAAGATAGTAAGAATGATGCGCCTGTGGCTCCTCCAATACGTACCTCGCGTTCACCTCCTTCGCGGTACTGGATGGTTCACTCTCTATTGTGGTCAAAACCTCATGATCACACTCTACCGTTTTTATTTCACTTAGAGACAACGAGCATGATTGAAATATAGGATCCTCGCCACGACAGAGAGTTTCGCTCACTAATCCTCAGCAAGCAATGAGGCGTTTGAAATTCAAATGACGGAATCCAATCAACATACGGGAGTCGCCTAGAGMAAAAAGTTAGAAGAATGAATTCAAGAAAGAGTTCGATTAGCGTACGGGTGGCTGGGCCATCGTCTGATGTGGTTACAACTAATATATCGCCTTCTTGAGTAGAGCTCGAAATTGAGACAACCAAGTCATCGGGGGCCCCTATGTTTAGCAATGTTGCGAGGTGAAAACATACGTCTGCTGTGGTTCCTGGCTGATGTTCGGGTTTACGAATAGGGGAGACCATGGGATGAGGTGGCAACAAAACGTGTAGAAGGGTAGTGAGACCATGGATATCACGGCGCAAGTTTGAGAATCGGTCTTGAGAAGAAATGTTGGTCACCAAGCAGGGTGCGGCGTTGGCGGGCAGGGAATTATGGACGGCAAGTGGAATTGACATGGTTGTTAAACGTTAAACGTTAAACCCCTAAGATCATTCCAGTGAGTATGTCTATGCACCATGACTCCGAATTTAGTCAGCCTGATTGCTTTCTTCCTGGATAGGTTGATCGGGAATCCTTCAACCCATCCGAGCGGTCTGAATAATCGTCCATTCAAGTTCATTCAGGAATAACGCAGGTGCTGAGATGGTTTGTATTGGACCATTATCATTTATGTGCATTGTATATATGATTGGAGCACCAACTAATTCCACGTATGTGTATAATAATTAACGAATGTGGTTATCAAAGAGCGTAAGTTGAACGGAGAATAGAACGAAAAGCCATTTAGTACCCATAAACCTTGGTGATAGTACTCCAGGGTTGAGCATCATGCACGAGATATTTCTGCCATAGTCTGGCGAGTTGTAAATAGCATATCAGGCTGGGTAAATGTGGCCGTTGGATGAAGATGTTTGTTTTGACCGAGTGCCGAAAGATTCTAAGGAAACAGTCAAACTGTCTCCATACCTATATAAAAAAGGGCTCAAATACCATAACAATCCTGGCAGCAAGAATGCTATGAAATGTCATTTGCAATCTTACAATGAAAAGTGAGCTTCCAGGGCCGTCATTACTATTAGCAAAAGATAACGCACTGAGCGCACGCAGTGCGTAACTGAGGAATCTGAGGAAGTTTCAGGCGAGGGAACAGTATCATTCTTCCCAGTAACACTCACCTCTGTTTGTATCACTAAACCTATGTTTAGGAATCCTAGGACTGGGACTATATTACATGGAGTCCTGAGATTAAATTCCGGAAGTACTCACCTACCATCAAGAAGTAATAGATAATTCCTAGATGAAGTGGTAAAGATGTAGGAAAGACAAGCACTTAAACGCTTACCATCTTTCCAAAGCGTATCAAGAAGGGTACCACGCATGATATCAGGGGTTTGTTTTCTCCACTGAACAATCCTTATGAGGGAAAGCGAGAGGGTCACTGGAAAATCAGTTTGAGGGTTGCTAGTCCATTCAGCGGCGAGAAAACATACGAGATTCATAGATGATGGGTACAAGGTAGACGGCAATATAGGCATTCATGATGGTGCTAATTGCAATCCTACACTCGGCAAGATTTACGAGTGAAGGTGCTATAGGTGGACCCACTGCTCCGAAGTAGGATGAGGTGTTGTTCTGGCAACTATATATCTGCGGCTTACTAGTGCCTGTCTTGATGTCTATAGCAATTATGACTACTGCAGGTACAAATCCTGCCTAACATTCCGAAGTCTCGATGTTAACTTGCGGAGCCCTGCGCGAGATCAAAACTCACGACAGTGAAGAATATCAAGATGTACAGTATTCGGGTGCCTTTTCCCCAGAGAGCCCATGTTCTCGCAGCTAGGACGACTATGGCAAAGATAAAATCATGAACAGCTCACAACTTGCTCTCACTTACGTTCGGATGCTGTGATAGTCAAAACCCTCAAGACTAAAGATAGTTCAGAACCGATCGAATAGTACACAGTAGGCCCATACCGTAGGAAACATTTGTCATGGCCAAACCCATATTTTGCCTCTATTGGTTTCGTCAGAATGGTGATTTGGTTGGGACGGATGCTACTCCCTGACCGATGTGAGGAATATCATAGTGCAAGCTAAGCCCGCATACCTCGTCACAAAAAATGCGAAGCTGACCAGCGAGATATCTCTGGTCTTGAATTTGGGTAGCCAGATTAGACAAAACTGGGAATGCAGTAGGGTGAATAAAAATAAAGAGACTAATAGGAAAGAATTATACCTCATCCTTCACAGTCAATACGAAGTCGTATAACTGTGGGTTGCTCTGAGTACGAATGGCAAAACATAGCCACAGTGGATAAGGCTCACGAAAAGAGTGCAGCTAAGATCTGTCAAAAAAGGTCAGTATATCGGCAAATAATGAACCAACATAATACCTACACGACACGCTCTATCTCAGCCGAAATGAATTCCAGCTTACTTGGACATGTCTGTATTACTCACAAACGCTATTCTTCCATTCCACAAACACTTGTGATAGGCTTCCAGCTGCTGGCTTGTCAACGACTCCATGGGGACGATTGGACAACCTACCTTTGTGAAATTTTGTATAAATACGAATCGTATAGGCCCCCAATGCGGGAAACCATCGATTCATCGCTCATCTAACCAGTGGCTCCATCTGCACATGGATCTGCCAGATATCATTTCAGCAATTGAGGGATCCTATTCATACATACAATGGTGTCTAAAAGTACAGCCTTCATCATTTCATCGCCGCTGGAACTCTTCTTCATACTCGTATGGTATTGTCATCCTCGATAGTGTTGACTCTGGAGCCCGGCTCTGAGTGGGAAATAATCGAGTAGTAACTCGATATGGGTATCGGTTAACGCACAACTCGGATCTGACAACCGACTAGTTTTTGGATGGAGAGCGGCCAAATGCTGTAATAGAAGTGTTATGAGGAGATTGAGGAGGCGTTGAGGGAGATGCTAACCAGAACAATGCGCGTAGAGAGCATGCTATGAAACGTCATCTGTAGTCTGTTGAATTGTTAGATCTGGATTCTAACCAATACAAAGACGAAACGTACTGGGCGCACGCCGTGCGAACTTGCGGGTTCTAGGAACATGAACACGGTATTAGAAATGAATGAGTGACTCTAGGAAGTATCCTACCGCTGTTTGGAGTACCATTCCGATGTTGAGGAATCCCAGCGCTGTTCGAGTAAATAGCATGAAGATCACGATCAGCTTCTCCGGACAGCTCATGACTTGCCTAGCATCCATGAATAGTACAAGATACCTGAGAGATCTATCAGAAAACACATCAATCATAGTGTGAGAGGAACAGACCATCTTTCCACAGTGTGTCTAACAGCGGGGTCCTGCTATTCTCCGGTGTTGCCCTCCTCCACTGGATAATCCGACCAAGTGAAAGCGAAAGTGTTACTTGAAGGGCCGAGGATCAGTATGTGGCCTGCTAAGAAAGCTAAGCCATAGGTCTCACCGGCTTCATAGAAAATTGTTAGAATATATGGAACAATGAAGGCCTGTGTGATGTCGCTGATTGCTATTCTGCATTCTGTGAATTCTGAAAGCGAGGGTGCGATTGGAGGACCAACTGCAAAGGGAAGGGGTCAGAAATGCGATACCGAATGTGAGATAATCCACTTGAGGATGAGATTGCTTCGGCATGAACTTGGAAGAAGCAACTGGTCCGGAAGAGGGTATAACTCCCTCAGAAATTCGATCCAAGGGAGTGCCTAGGGTGAAGCAAGTGGATAGGGGTACTCACATCTACCTGACGTGATATCCTTTGCTATGATCACGGAGGCGGGGATGGCTGCGGCCTATCTCATTATTTAGAAATTGTTGGTGCATGAAAGGATAGCAGGACACACCAAAGAAACAAATAAAAGTAGATAAAAAATGAATCTTCCTCGGCCCCATATCGCCCAGGTTCTCACTGCAAGGACGACTAGACGAGCTTCTGTTCAGTTTGCAGCTATAATCAAGGTCGCGTACATACACTCTGATGCGATGATGGTCACTAGCTTCAGCACTGTGAAAAGGACCTCGATCAATAAATAGCTGTCAAACGTCAAAGATTTTCCTTCTTACCAGTCGTTATATTGATCATGAGCAGGGAGGGATTTGATTTCTGTAGATCATTGAAAGGATATCTTAACGAAAATACCCTGAAAGACAGACACCCAGACTCACAAAGAGGAAAAGAATGGTGCCCACAAGGCCGGGATATCGTGCTGCGAGGAAAGCAAGGAAAGCCAGTGATACATTTCTGCTTGCAATTCGAGGTTTCCAAACGTATTGGTACTGGAAGCTCTTGGTTCAGTCCTCAGAAGAAGAGAAAGGACGAACATCATACTTCATCATAAGCAGTGAGCAGATAGTCGAAAAGCTTTATATAGCACAGGAATGGATCAAAATTGCGGAATATTCAATCAACGAAGCAGTCGGTAATCTTACAAAGAGTGTAGAGCTAGCATCTACGAGCAATGTCACAGTTAGCATTTTGAGATAGAGGGCTCAAAGAAATACGCACAGGACAAACTCTGAACGGTCGACAGTCACCAATGATGAGAAATTTCTCTAGATAATGGACACTCACGAATCCTTGTCTCCCGTTCTCCAGACACCTATAAAATTCGTGCAGTTGATCGTCTGTCAAGTTCTCCATCCATGTAGAGCGTCAGAGAAGAGCAGAGAGGAAGCAAGATACACGAAAGATCCGAGCCCATAAAGTAGATATTTTCCGGCCAAGCGCGTAACTCTCCGTCGACTATCCGGATGATGTGATCAAACTCTACAATGACACTTTACTCGTGTCTCGACAGGGGACCTCATTGACAAAAGATGAATTCAGAAAGAAGAAGCGGAAGGTTTATACATATATCCTGTTGAAACAGTTGCACTTGCATCTACACACTATCCGATTGTCGTCAAAAGAAAGGAGGGAGACAGATATTGCAGAATCACTGGAAGGTTGTAATCTTATCTGCGTGATCCAAAAGGAAATTTCGGCTAAGCTATTACGAACGGATCAACATAATGATATTCACACGCCTTCGTATCGTGACTCAATGCGTTGGGTGTCCTTTATGTTCTACAGAAAATATAGTCGTACAAATATGCTTTCCTTTTTTATGTATTTACACTATTCTCTTCTCAACACTTCCCTAAAGCTTTGGGGGCTCGACAATGAAGCTAACGCCCTGGAATACATGATCTTAGACACATAAACAATGCACCGGGATTGAGCCCTCACCTTTTGGATGTTTGTCACCAGCTCTGGGATAGCAGCCTTGATGAGAACTTGCTCAGCATCCGTGACTTTACCGAGCCCAAGAATCTTGGAGGCACCATCAGGCTGTTGGAAATTGTTGCTTAGTATGCCATGTAGAGATTCACTGGAAGCACTTACCCCAAGTTCAACGGGTGCAGAGAAGTACGCAATATCTGCTCCACCAAGTTCTGCCTTGAGTTCTGCTCCACCGGGAACTTCGAGGGAAACATATGTGGGGGCGACGATGCCCTTCTCTCCCTTGATAGCCTTGATAATCTTTGTGGTAAATTCAGCACCAGCATAGGCCATGGATAGGGTTGCAGATCCGGCGCCATCTTTGGCCTTCACGACTTCATCACCACCAAATTGGATTCGGTTAACGAGAGCATCGTATTTCTCAGTCTCAAATCCACTCGGCAAGGGGTGGGAGGACTGGGAGAGCAAAGGCACGATCTATATTAGAATCCTCCGTCAACCATTATATCCAGAACAGAAACCAAAGTACTCACAGTCACACCGCTGTGGCCACCGACAACGGGAACGACCACAGAAGAGGACACTGCGGGTTGCCCAATAACCTCCGCAACAAAGGTCGATGCACGAACGACATCGAGAGTGGTGACACCAAAGATCCTAGGGAACGATCAGAAACCGCCGCAGAATGATGGAGACTTCCCGGTACCTCTTTGGATCGTACACATTGTGCTTCTTGAGCACCTCAGCAACGATAGGTACAGTGGAGTTGACAGGGTTGGAGATAACAAGGATAAAGGCTTTGGGAGCGGCCGTAGCAATGCCAGTGGCGAGGTCTCTCACGATGCCAGCGTTAATCTAGAAACAGGTTGTCAGATGGTTCTGACCGGGAGTTGCTGCTGCCAAGGTTTCCAGTATCGGAAGAAAAGTTTTGGGGTACAAAACATACGAGAGGGCAGCTGAGGGCAGTTGTAGACATCGAACACGATACTGGTAGCCTGGTAGTTCTCAGTAAATGCGCACCTTGAACAGATCATCTCTAAAACGAAAGAATATGAATCAGAATGCCTTAAGAATGACAATGATAACACGATCGATACCCACCGAGTCATCTAGACGGATCGAGGATTAGTGTCAGGAACTATGGGTATGAACAATTTGCAAGGATGCGTACTCCAGGCTTACGGGGAACGCCAGCAGGGATTACCACAACATCAGCCCCAGCGAGGATTGTTTTCAATCCATCATTGGCAGGAAGCAAACCCGTTACTTTGGCAGGGGTGGCGATATGGGAGAGATCGGCAGCGACACCAGGAGTGTTGACGATATCAAACAGTCCCAACTTCAATCGCACAGATATTTTAGAATCAGAGTGATATATAGATGTAATATAGACGCGTACCTCCGTTATCAGGGGGTTGGTCTTCAATAGCAACGCCAAAGGTTGGCCAATTCCACCTTGATCGATGTGAGCCACAATGTAGTCAATATTTCGAGGGATTTTTACCTGCAGCTCCTAGAACAACAGCTTTAACCATCGTTATGAATTTGGTAGTTTATGGATTGGTAGAGATATAAGGCTTGTAGAGGATGGTAGTTTGAGACAACCGGCGATCCGGTTGACGATTGCGGGGAAAGCTCACGACATGTCGCGAATGTGATTGGTCAGCCGATTTGACCTTAGGTTAAGCCTAACACAACGCCTCATTGGAATGAACAATTCCATTTCATTTCCTCTTCGTTTGGGCTCAAAAATAGCCTTCAGCTACTCCCAGCTCTGTATCTACGCTCCGACACTTGTTCAAGCATTGCGCCACTTACAAAGTAAGTACACGTAGGACGGTAGAGTCGGGTGGAATCGCAGGGTGAAAACTTGTGAAAACCTACCTCCGGGGCTCCTTTACGCATTCCGTTTCGGATGCCTTCGGGACCCCATCTTCACCATACTATTACTAAGTGGTTAAGTGCGAAAACAGGCCGCATGAGTTCTGTTGAGGCTCTGTGACATCCCAATACCAAGGTCCAGCTTAACATCGGAATCTCGGAGATAATGACTATCTAGTCAAGGAATAGCTTAGCCTTATAAGAGCCTGAGGTGCTATTCAGCAAAGGGCTGCAGTGAACGTATACCACGAGTGCGATTGTGGGCGTTTGATGGACTAGGTATTGGTCGAATTCTTACTCTTCTATCACTCTTCTGCTCTGGCCATCGTGATTGTGGATAGGAATCTCTGAAATTACTTGACGACAATAAGCAACAGTGTTCTTCTCTGACCCTCACTCGGAACAAGGGCTCCAAAGCTCTCTCTTGTTTCGATGGACTCCTTGACTGACGTTCAACGTGAAGCCTTGTTCGACTGTTTGTGGAACCAGAGGCTTGGTTTTGTGAGTTCTCGATTCATCAAAATGTGATAACTGAATGCTAAGCTAATGAGCGCTCAACAGAGTATCTCATGTGAGGCTCTCCGTTATTGAACGTGCACGAACGACATACTAAGTTCTCTACTCCCCAGACCTCAGCTGCAGCCTTTTCGTAAGTCCTGCTTGTTCCCTCTCTCTGCCTCACTAGCATGTTCATCCTCCGTATAGCTTTATGACTTTCTCCTCACTATTCATGATGATGTAGGTCCCGTTCATTCAAGCTAACACGTGTTAGAAGTTCAAATGGTCATAGTTCCGTTACGTTTGGATGCCCAGATTCAAGAAACGAGGGCTCTCGTTCGCATCTGTTGCATTTTTCATGGCCCGATACCCCGGCTTAGCTTGCACGATTGTGGTTTTGTTGTATGTGAGTTTAACTGCGTCGGATTCTATGGACTTGGCTGGGTATCGACGCAACGAGATACGTAGATCAAGAATATGACCATTGCATTGACCAGTATTATTTCCGGTATGTACATGTCTAATGTTGCAGAGAATTTCCTCAGTCTAAACGGTGCTTGTAGTTCTGAGGGTTATCACGATTGTGGCTTCTGAGCGTAAGGTGATATCCCAGTGAAACAGTTCTTCTTGTCGTTAACTTTCAGGGATCCAGTCGTGTTGGCTGTCAGGACATGGGCGTTATGGGGAAGAAAGAAACGCATCCTTTATTTATTAGTCTTCTTCACAATCGTATGTTTAGTCTTTGTGGTCCTCAGTGTTAACTATCTAATCTGTTTTCTTTTAGGCAGCTCTTGTTCCTTCTTTGACGATTATTGTCATAGATGTTATGACCGGAGAAAGTACGTTTAGTGGCTGTCTTTCGTATCCACTAATTTCGATTTAATGGCAACGTTTAGTGGGACCACCCATTTCTCCTGCTCTAGAAGGCACAGCCGAGTGCCGTGTTCCAATTAGTGACATCAGGAATGGGTACATAGTTCCCTATGTTTTTACGATCATATATGAAGCTGGTGAGCTCGTTTGCTAGTATCAGTCTTGCTTCACCATGCTTTGCAACCGCTGACTTTGGGCTAAGTAACACTATCATTATCCCTCATGCGTATACTCCAATGGAGGAAGCAGACGCCTCAATCCATCCGAGGCCCTCTTTTAGAAACGTTATGGAAAGATGGTAGGAACCATTTATCTCGTGTGACACCTCACTGAGTGTATCTCAAGGCATTATATATTATTCTTGGATGCTTAGTGAGTGTTGCTGGAAGCCAAATATAATTCGAATGTGACTAGAACACCCCAAAGTGCTGGGTATTGTGAATATCGGATTGGTGATCCAGACAGAGGTTCATAGATTCTATGATAGTACTATTACCCCCACGTACCTAATCCCTCTTTGATAGATTCCTCAAGTACGGACTTCTTGTGCACAGTAAGCGACATCTCTTACGTTGTGCTGTTGCAAAGGCCCTCAGTCCTTCCGATAGGTTGCAGATGACGTTCCATAGCATGCTCGCAACGCGAATAGTCTTGGTGGGATATACGTTGACCCAAATCATCCACAACTGAGTCTTACTGGATATGTACAGCATCTAGCCGCCATAGGACAAGAAACCGATGGCACTGGAGATCCCAGTTCGGCACTTACCCACACAGACATGCATTTCAGGTCGGTGACACGACGTCAGAGGACAGATTCACTATCTAGATCGCAACTTTTGGACTCGTAGTTTCTTGAAATGTGTATCTTCATATTAAGCATCCATCCAAATTACATCCGGTTTATATCATACACTAAATTATACAATGACCTCCCTCCAAACTGGTTTTACAGTCTACTCTCAAGGAGAACCTCTCCATTCCTCCAAGTAATGACACCAGGTCCAAAAGCGGCTTCCAATGCCTCATTGACAGTCTTCACAAATACGAATTCGATCTCATTGCGGATCTCCAGTGCTACATCGTGTTCGACGTCCTTCCGATTCGCCCAAGGTAATATCACCTTGCTGATCTGCGCTCGGTGTGCTCCCAGTACTTTCTCTTTGATTCCACCGACAGGTGTGACGCGTCCGCGAAGTGTTATCTAAGAAAGGAGGTGTTAGGCTGGTGTCGAAAATGAAGAATTGGAAAACAAACCTCTCCTGTCATGGCTACGTTTGTTGGTACACAGGCGCCCGTTAAGAGGGATACAAAAGCGCAGATCTGGTCAGAGGTAAGGATATTTTTCAAAGGAAACCAGTGAATGGTTTACCATAGCGATGCCAGCACTTGGTCCGTCCTTTTTCTGTGCACCGGCGGGAAGGTGAAGGTGAATGTCAATAGGTTCGGGGACCTTCAAAGGATCTTCATTTCGGGTAGTGGTTATGCATAGGTCGTAGGCATATCTACGGACCCAACTCAGAGCTAACTCAGCACTTTCCTTGATAACCTACACCCCCAAGATAGTAGTCAGCATTTGCAAACAGGATTTGGGACAGACTCACGTCACCCAGACTACCGGTCAACTTTACCCTCCCTTCTCCAGGCACGGCGATGGTTTCAACTGGTAGGATTCCTCCCTCTCCTTGGCCCATCACAACGAGCCCATAGATGAGCCCCCGACGCTCTTCCCTTTCTCTTTCCTCCCCATCAGACCTTGGTAGCCCCAAAATCTTTTCCAGGTCACCTTCATCAACGAGCGGACTATACGGTGTCTGTTCGTCCAGTGATTCAGNCCATTCAACGGCTTTGCATCGTACCACACCTCCGATCGCGCGTTCTAGAGATCGCACTCCTGCTTCACGGGTGTAATCTGTGACGATATGCAGAAGTGCGGGCTCAGTAAGGTTTAGTTGTGCTGGGGGAAGGCCGTTTGATTCGAGTTGTTTGGGTAGCAGGAAGCGACGGGCAATGTGTAGCTTCTCGTCATAAGTGTATCCTAGGAGAAAGGATCAATAAGTTTGCAATTCACCAACAACGGACAAGAAAGCTTACCAGAAAGTTGGATGACCTCACAACGGTCGAGTAATGGTGCAGAGATGGTGTCGAGGGAGTTCGCTGTGCAGATGAACAGTACTTGGGACAGGTCAATTGGAACATTGATGTAATGATCCTACTTGAGGGTAAGTTAAACGTCCTTAAGCTTGGACATCGTTTGAGGCTACTTACACTGAAAGAATTGTTTTGTTCGGGATCCAGCACCTCTAGCAGTGCCGCACCTGGATCTCCATGATGATTGCTTATGCCAATCTTGTCAATCTCGTCTAATACGATGACCGGATCTTTTCTGCCAGCCCTTCTCAATGCTTGAACAATTAAGCCAGGGCCACTGGCAACATAGGTTCGACGGTGTCCACGGATCTCCGCCTCATCACGGACTCCACCGAGACTGACASGCCTGKMRAGTGCCTTAGCAATCGACTGACCGAGGGAAGTCTTTCCAGTACCTGGAGGGCCAACAAAGAGTAGGATCGGGCCCTTAACACTTTTCTTCTTGGCTGGTGGTGCAGCATCCTTTCCGAAAGGAACCAGGGCTTTCTCCTCCGTAGCTACCTGTAATCTCTCGTTTATTTCCTTGAGTTTGATCACTGCGAGGTGTTCGATCAATCGTTTTTTGACCTTCTCGAGTCCAAAGTGATCTGCATCAAGTTGCTTGCGAGCGTTAGCGAGAAAGACGCTTGTCCGGGTGGCAACAGCAGTGGACTGGGGTGGATTACACCACGGTAGCGCCGTGAGCCATTCCAACTGAGACAACAGTGAGAAGAACAAGACAAATTTTGGAGACAGGGAAATCTTACATAGGTTCTGATAACACCGTTCTCGACACTCCCATGAGGAATCCTTTTCAGCCGCCTCCATTCTCTGATTCCCATTTTGCGTTCTTCAGTTCCACGTTCCATAGCTTCAACCTTCTTACGAATCTCACTCATATCCTCTTCATCGTGGCTGTCGTCGTCGTCCAGTTCGCTTGTACTGTTGGATGACGTCGTCGAATTGAGTGACTGAAGCTCGCGTTGGATGGCTGTCAGCTGTTGGCGAAGGAAGAACTCTTTTTGTTGTTTCGATAGGGATTCATCAACTGCAGAAGCGATTTTTCTTGTGACTTCGGAGATTGACGCTAGTTTTGTGAAGATGTCGGTGGCGAGTTTCAGCCGCTCAGCAGGATCCAAGGTACTTAGGATAGCTGAACGACATGCGGATGATTAGAACTAAGACATGCATGAACGTTTACGGCGGTACCATACCGAGCTTGTCTTCGTATTCCGTACTGATGGTAGCAACCAATATATCGGCCATCCATGCCGCTCTGGCGTCTGCCACCTCCTCCAGCATAGCAGTCATCTTATGGAGAGCTTCCTTGCGGGCGTTTTGGACGGAGTCTTTAGCAAGTCTCTCAAGCAGTCTAAGCGCAGTCCCTTTGAACTTATCAACCACATCACGCCCAGGAATAAGTTCCTGGTCAGTCGAGTGATATTCGACATCGTGTAATGACAACGGTGCGCCTTGAAATGAACTTCGCAAGTGGACTCTGGTGAGGCCCTGTAATGTCACCAGATATTGTTGACGAGAGGTTCTAGCTGGAGGCCGCACCAACCGAAGAATCCTGGTCGCGGTAGCCCACTCGGCATACGTCGCTTTCTTTGACGGCTCTGGGCTTGTCACTGGAAGGGAAGCAACAGTGGGTAGGGTATCCGACTGTTCCATAAGGTCCAATATAGCCTCTCCGATGTCTTTAGAGACAGGAAGTGTGGAACGAGATCCCGGAAGTAGAATGAGCGGGTAAGGCAGTGGGAGAATGGGGAGTCGCGACGAAGGCATGATAATTTTCGGAGGGTATCGGTCTGTTTAAGGGGAAAAGAACGATTCCAGCAACTAGGTTTAAGAAAGAGCACAGAGGGAAATAAGCAGAAGGTTTCTGTCCGGGGAGTCGAGGTAGGGATGATGATGGTCCGGGGTGAGCTTTACGGAATTTCACATGCCAAATAAATCCCGTAACGTAAAGNTTAGGTGGCGCCAGAACAGGTTGGGAATTCTGAGTCCCAAGTCAAGATGGATTCAAAAAGGACTCAATAATACACAAGTAAGTACCGATCGTATGTGGAATCGTCGATGATTTACCCTGTCTACAAGATGTCTGTCATAGTTCATACACAACACAGTACAGATTGTATCACGCATTAGNCCAACTCCTCCGCGTCTCTTCTTCCTCCGTTATATATGGTACATTCAACGTCTCTATCTGAGTTCCATATGTGCCCTGCACATTTTCCCTTGCGGCATGTCTCTTAAATCGCATCGGCGTTCTAGTGAGAGCTAGGCTGGGGTCTTCGTTGCTTCCCCCAAAGTGATTCAGCTCTCCAAGGTGCTGATTCATTTTACATCACAATAATCAGACGAAGAAAGTGCTATGGTCACGCACCAAGACAATTCGTGTACTAATCATACTATGAAAAGCCATTTGCAGCCTGTAAACGAGCATAGAATGAAGCCGTTGCGAGGACAATTAATACATTCAATGGCTCACTGCGCGCAAGCAGACCGGACCTGAGGATTCTTTGCAAACATTGAGTACTTCATTCGAGAAACTGTGGCACACTGGTATGATAAATACCTCTGATTGGATGACCATCCCGATATTGACGAGTCCCAGCACTACATTCAAGAAGCGACCTAAGTGTGAGTGACTGTAAGCAATCGAACACTAGATATGGATTCCTACCCAGCATAAAAGAATAATACATGATCCCTAAACTCAACGAATCCATATCAATTTGATAGTAAAAAAAGCGGTAAATGGAACACACCATCTCTCCAAACCATGTCCAGCACCGGAAGGTCGACGCCCGCAGGTGTTGATCTCTTCCATTGAATAATCCGAGCCAAAGACAGCGAGAGAGTTACTGCAAGATGTCCAACTTAGGTACTTGCACGAGTAGAAGATCATTCTCCCATTGGAATAACGCCTACCAGCTTCATAGATGATACCCAATATGTACGGGACAATGTAGGCTTCTCGGATATCACTGACCACCAGACGGCATCCTGCAAGGTCCTTGAGAAATGGGGCAATCGGAGGTTCCACTACAGCGAAGATATCAGTCTATTCGCAATGTGTGAAATAGGAGGACTACTTACTCTTTCCTGTTGCAATGTCCTGTGCTATTATAACTACGGCCGGAATGATCATTGCCTGGTTGCGGCGTCAAAATTGTGAGGGCCGATGCCGCCTTCATCTTTAATTACAGAGACTCACTGCAGCTAGGAACGACAAAAAGTAAAAGATAATCTTCCCTCTGTCCCATATTGCCCACGTTCGAATTGCAAGTGTGCCTAGGACCCAGAAAATGAGCACAAAGGAAGTGAAGGAGCAGTTTCTCGAGCGTCGACTCACATTCAGAAGCACATATGACTACCAACCTCAAGACTGATAACACAAGCTCAAAAGGTCATGTTGAAGGCATGAGAAAAGGAGGTCATCTCACGTGTGATAGTGTTGATAATTGTTAATGACTTGGTCTGATTCTAATTTGGGAGTATAGAAAACTTGAGTTAACGCTTTATACGGAGCAAAACTCACCGTGATCAGCGTGAGTACCGTCGAAAGGAAGGCCGGATACCGAGCAGCGAAGAAAAAGAACGTGGGCAAGGCGATAAACCTCCTGCTTGACATTCTTGGCTTCCATACGTATCGGAACTAGGACATGGTCAGGTAACTTGTTAGTGATTAATTGAGAATTCGGGAAGGCTAGCCTCATCGTTGACAGTCAATATGTAATCGAACAACTTGAGATATCAGATATTAGCCACAAATCCCTTGCGCGGTGGCCAGGTTAGCCTGGTGTACTGAACTGACAAAAATTGCACATGTTCCGTCTGCAGTTCAAGAGCGTGAGAAGACGGATGAGGCAAAAAAGCCCCGGAGACTTACATGATATGCCCTGAACAGTTTCTAATTCAAATGCGAAGCTGATAACATGAGCGCAAGTAGAGCTTACTAGTCCTTGACGATCATGTTCCAAACATGAGCGAAGCGCTGCTTGCTGCTCGTCTGAAAGGGCGTCCATAGGGACAGAACGACTCGAAAACGAAGAAACAACGCGCAATGGGAGTAGAGAAACAGGTGGGAACGGCCCAAAGACACCCGCAAGTACAAGGATTTTGTACATTCGACGATCCACTAACATGATCCTTTGATCAGAGCATCGTCTGAGTAACAGTCATTTATACTATTCAGAGAAGAGCCATCGTGTCTTCGCGGTTCTGAATCTATCATCAAAAGCAAGACATAGTGAACTGATCAGTTGGAATCAGATCTGATACACTTCAGTGCGTAGAGCCAGGATTCTGGACCATACAGATATGAGCAAGAGTCCAAGTATCTGTACCCATATGTAAAACATGGAAATACATATGGAGTATATGAAAACTGAAAAAAGTTGCGAAGCAGACGGCTTGGATCCGGAGCTTAGGTATTGATGGCGGACTGGAGCATTCCGACCACAACGTAGCAGTTCCCAACTTTGCATGTTCAGTACATACAACGTCTGTTGGGTAGACGCCGGAGGGATTATGATGAGGAGATCCGAAGAAATTTGATCGAAACCGGGATCATTCTAGCTTCCCAAGAAGTTCTCAGGTGTAAGATCAGAGGCAATCAACTACTAGCGGTGATGCAGCTGGTAACAACTTCCCTAGAATAGTTCAGCAATTGTCAAGACATGATGTAGCTCGGGGAATGGAAGGATGGCTATCGTAGCTGGAGAGGAGTAGCTCATGGCAAGACTTGCGATGTAGGACTTGGTGGAGCAATATTGGCCGATTGGCGCTGACAGTCCCTTCAGATATGCGAGTCAGCGCAGGTTGGTGTGCTCGTTCTCGAGCTCTTGTACTCCAATTGCCCGAACGCTAATGAGGTGAGATAACATGGTCCCGAGCCTAAATGGGTGGAAGGGGTCAACATGAAATAATGGTAGATTCCCAATAATTAGAAAGTTTCTGCTATCCAGTCTTCTAAAGCGGCTGTCGAAACCAACGTTTTTTCATCTTCTTTATGGGCCTTGACGCTGGTCGCAATAAACCCAACTTCCCCGCCATCCCATTCGGCAAACCTAAACACCCCACCACTGGCACCGTTACTACACTCCAATCCACCCATATCACCGGATTCATCCTCAGCACCTAATCCCTCGATGTTCGTCCCACCAGTCTGCGATGCTCTGCGTTTCTCTAACTCCCTCTCAAGAACAGTCTTTACCCGGTTGATTGCGAGGGTAGATTGATCTGTACCAGCAGACGGCTTCAGGAGGTCGGCTTTATGCGCGATAATGAGGAAGGAAGGAAGTGATTGCGAGGGTGGAAGAGACATCAGAGTGTGCATTATAGAATGTAGGTGCCTACGCGTCTCTCATCAGTATACTCACAAAAACAAGACAAAAGAATAAACGTACTCAGCGACAGCGGCACCATTCCTTGAAACAGTGTTGGTATCCACAACAAAAGCAATAGCTTTCGCCTCACTCATATATTCTTTAAATTGTTCTCGTATTCTCGGATGACCGGGAATATCAACCAGTTTGATTGGGGATTTCACACTTTCCAATGACGCGGTGGAGGAGTTCACTTGGATGGATGTGTGCGTTGGCATGTTTGAGTCTCCAAACACGAGCTACATTATCATGAGTCTTGCGAAAGGATGGCGACGTGCAACAGGAAAGGGCTGACGGAAGATAAAATAGCAGTTTTGCCTGCATCTGGTGCGCCGACAAGTAGTAAGCTATTACCTTTCGATGTTTTACGTTTCGAAAGTAGCGTTACGACTACATGGAACCAACATAAACATCCAATAGGGTGAAGAACATCGAAATCACCAACACACCTAGCACCGCTATTACAGCAGCTAGCAACGAAAATAGACCTAACATATTCACGTCCATCCGAGGTATCAGTAGTGCAACTTCAGGTTGTCCTAACTCTGTTCCTTGTGGT
>LBLO01000532.1:0-22477 GCA_004354395.1 Chondrostereum purpureum | reverse complement strand
GCAAGAACAGCAATGTGTCCGCCACCTACCTTGGCTTGAGGAACCTCTGGACATCACCGTCACCGCCCCCCTGTGTGATAGTAGCGGGAGAAGAGGTGTTGTTACGGTTGGCAAAGGCCTGGTCAATCAGGCGGTCGAGGTTGTAGAAAGGCTCGTAGAAGAAGAGAGAAGACATTGGGTTAGTGTAGGAGGATTGTGTGCTAAATGTGTTGAACTCTGATATCTGAAGACAGAAATGAGAAACTTGACCTCCTTATATACACGAGAAATGGAGGATGTGTCGTCATCGTTCTTTGAGCCACGAAGTTTCTCGAACGGTAACGGTTCATCTTCAAGAGGTGTCGAGAGCGCTCACGTGAGCTCTCAGTGATCAATGTGGCACCTCATCTCAATCTGCACACCATTAACCTAGAAGTAACCTCGTATCTACTCCCTTCTAGATTATATATAGTATAGGTGTATATACATAGGAGAATACATTGAAGAATACACCGTTGATATCTGATATATAATTCTGTTTATAATTACACCACTAGAGGAAATATACGAAATAGCTTCCAGCTGTACTGCCAAAAATCTCGCTCGTCTGTTGGGAATTTTATTTCTACTCTGGAACATCCGCACAATCCTCCCAGTCGTACTCGTCCCAGTGCGGTCCATTGGAGTCTTCAACCACATAAGATTAAAAACGATGTTAAGTGAACGCACAAGATCTCACCATAGTGATGGATATCTTCTGTACATGCATCTAGCAGTGCCACTAGAGGGATGTCAAGTCAAAACACTGGGTTTAAAAATGAGTTTATACCTGAGGGATGATAAGGGATGAGCGGTAAGCCTAGATAGGTCGCAGGCCCCAAAGTTTCTGGGCCAAAGTCACAACGTTGATGGACGTCTTCAATAGCATCAATGATACTGAGGGGCATATCATGACCCCCACATGTCCACAAAACCGAGGTCTCTAGGCCGTGGGATGAAATGTTATTCATCCGTTGACCACCGTCTGCGTCAAAGCTCCAATATATATTAGGACCGTCAGAATGCATTCGTTCTTCCATCTCCAAAAATAGGAAAACGGTGTTGATACCATCTAGAGTATGGTGTAATGGGAGTGCACTTGCAGTGCTAGTGAAGGATGAGACTCACTCATTCGGCATCTCCCTATATCTAGCTTGATGGATACCTCGCAGGATAATGAATCCACTAGAATGGTAATGACATGTTAATTGACAGACGTTATCACAATAGTCAGTAAAACACCCGGAAAGCAACTTACCTAAGCTAACGAAGTCCAAGGAGTTCTTCCGTAGACCATGTCGGCTTAATAGATACTGAATCTGAGAGACCCATGCCATCTGCATACGAATGGAGTCATTGAGAGCATACCCAATGCTGCAACGAATCGTGCCAAGAGATTGAAACACAGAGAGGTCTATTTTGCAGCTATCCGATTGCGAAAATTAGAGCATTGGTAGCGCCCGCTTACAATCAACACACCGGAGAAGTGCACTTTTCAAAAGGATGCCATCCACGCCAGCAGGAAAAGTACACGACCATGTATAACTTGTCAGTAGCTGAGGAAGGCGTGCAATATTGCTGATCCAATGCCTATGTGAAACCGAAATAGATCCCAATAAACATTCGTCCATGCTGCTGGTCAGTGTCCAGTGGCGCATGTTGGACATGATCACTTTGTAGTAGACTTCTAGGTGCCCTCTTGCCAGACGCAAATCCCATGGGTGAGACCATGCTGGAGGGAGAGAGAAAGATGATCCTTGAAATCCAATAGTAGATACCCAATGTGAAATATTTGTACAAAGCACATTCCAGGGGTAGAATTCGTTTATGAGTACTTGGCCGTCTTCGTGGACTCGTGTATCCAGTCCTATGCGCTAAAAGATATAGCGTTAGGCAAATAAAAGGAAATGTGAATTGTACTCACTGCGTCTATTTCATAAAAATTAATCATATACTCATTTGCAGCCTTCGGAATCATTCAAATGAGCAACCTATGCCATGGAGAGTTGGACTTGGGTCACTGACTTGAAATTGTTGAAACTGTATCAATCGATGAATCGTGAATGCATATTCTTATCAGCGAAAGACGTACCATTTGCTTAGTACTAAATGTATACTCTAATCCCACCCTATTCAGGTTTTTAGCGTGAACGTACTCGTATACTGAGACTGTGGCTGCTAAGAGAACGGATGTTAGCAAAGCCTAAAGAGGGTAATCAAGGCTCACTAGATCCACGAAATACCAAAGTTGGGCAGATGTACGAATGGGAAACGCCGTAAAACTCTAAGATATCTGTATTCCTGACCAAAAGTGTTAGGTTGAAGGATATCATACCACGCCACCGAGCGTACCGGGCTTCCCGTAAAAGCATATCCGTACGTCCATACCACACCTACGTCCATCAGTATAAGGCAAAGGTTGCGCTACGAATAGATGACCGAGCATACATTTATGTCATTGCCCGCCGCTCTGCCATGGCGCCAATCCTCAATCTCCTTGGGAATATTTCTTCGCAGTTTATGTTTATTGAAACATAGTACACGGGCTTTTTTGAGAGACTGAGTTGAGGTCAGAGCACATTTCGTTTGAGTTACTCGATGCCTTGGGTACACGGGGTTCGTGTTGGTTGTCAGGAAATATGCATCGATAGATCTATCGCCCCCTCGGAATTTTTCGCGTCGCATTGTCAAAAGTACAAGTTCATTTCTATACCGATGGGAAATTCGAGATTTAGCATAGAAATAACAGGGAATCAACTACAAACCTTTTGAGCTGCTCGTACGACATCTTGAATCGTTCACAGCGTCCCGTAGATGTTGGTCAAATGGCACAATTATCCGTCTAGGAAGGGTTGTAAGTCAAATAATTTTATGACATCTACAACAGTTGGTTTTATACCTCGTCTAGCATGGGCGGGCGTTACTGTGGAGCCAAGAAGTTCACCCCCAGAGGATACACCCGCGCGTCCAGCATTTATGTATGTACACGACAAGTTACAACACCCATGACTTGAAACGCATCGACATCAGTTATCACTATAATAACTCTGGTGCAAGATTCGCCGATACGGGGAAAATCCAGTCATGTTACGGAACCGAGGCCTCATTAGGTCTCAAGGTTGTAAATTTGGAAGGCTAGCTGGGCGTGCGTGCGGGAGAAGGGGCAGCATAGCGACCGTTTAAGATGCATACATACATATGCAAAGGAATACCACGGGAGTATCAAATCCGGGAGGCGGTAGCCCGAAGTGATTCGCATCACTGGTAGTACAGTAAATGTCACCCAGATCATGTAGTCCATCCAGATGAAGGGGCGGGGAAACAGCAATGCATGCCAGCGCAGACACTTCACCGTGAGATAAGGATATTTGTAGAAAGGCCACCGCTAGATTCATACTACCAGCCTTGTAAAATCAAGACCGGTTCGTGATGACGGTTCCGTCACCCGCCGGTTCACAAGCTCATCAAGGGCAGCGTTTCTTTTGAAACTTAGAAGATTGTAGCCAGTTCAATGCAGTTACTGCGATCACTTGAGATCTCAACAGCTAGAACGAACCTAGCCCTGAAAGCCAGAATCAAGGAAAAACATGTTATGTAACACTTGTGAGGTTGTCCATACCACCAACGAAAAGACTACCGCGTCGCCTAAACTTTGTATTTAAATAACCAATGCCAACACCACAAGGCAGCGGGAGACCAACCGATTACTAGTACACCGTTCGCTAGATGCCAAGAAAGCAAAGGGGGGAAATAAGAGAATGTTACAGATGAGGGGTGAATAAACAAGGGGATTTGGAAGAGGATAACGAAGACTAATATAATGTAGGATGCGCGAAAATCGTCCATGGAAAGCAGATGATGGAACGTGAATGGAATTGACGAGCATGAGAGTGCGTAGCGGATGGCAGGAGCCGTAGAGATATAGGGAGAAGAAATAAGCTCGGCACTGGAGAGCAAAAGAATTGTGGAGTCCAGACAATGAATGAAAGAAAATAAATGGGACTGGACTCGGATGGAGAAACGAGGGCACAGGGAGAATAGCACAAAGGGGTGAATCGTAATTCCAAAAGCGTGTGCAGGTGAGGTATCGTGTCGTGGACAAGTGAGCGACGGAAAAGGAGTGAGAGCAAGCAGAAAGAACAAGAAAGTAATTGCAGAGCCCAAGAGGTCTAACTTGAGCGTGCAGGTGGCTGCTCTGACGCAGGCGAGGCAGCGTTCGACGGCTGAATATGATAGTAAGCAGGAGGAAGCTCAATTGTCTCTGGTTCCTCGTCTGGACGGGCTGAGCTACTCGGACCTGCATCGTCGTGTTGTATGATGTTCACAGGTCTGAGCTGTCTAGGAGCACCACCCTTCCTGCCCGCTGCCGTGCTCGCACCAGCGCTCATTAGGTCAGGCGTATCGCTGCGGCTACCGAAGTAGCTCATCGGCCTTCCGTCATCGTCGAGGAAAGCGTCACTCTCTCCTGCCGTGGTGCTAGCGGCTGGGACAAGGAAAGGCTCTGGCTGATAATACTGAGGTAGCTCAGACCTAGCGGGGCGCTCGTCACCTTCATCCGTGTTCAATAGATCAACCGGTTTTTCTTTGGTGTGTTGCTGCCTTTGACGCCGGCGCCAGAAAAGGAGGGCGAGAATGAGAGCAAGGAGACCAACCACTCCTCCCACGACACCACCAACGATTGCACCGACATCACTATCTTGAAGCATCAGCAGAGATCAGGGCTTATACAAAAATGCAGTTTACCTTCCGCTACCGTCGTCGTCGCCGCCACTTGACCCGTTAGATGTGCCAGTGGGGGTAGTACCTCCAGCGGGCGTCCCTGCCGTGGAACTGGGGCTGCTGTCATCCAAACAGGTATTGTTGTTCGACGTTCCGCCGCCAATTAAGCTAGTGCTACTACCAGCTGTCCCGTTTCCCCGCGCATCACCTCCGACCAATGTGAATTCTGTTCCCCCACGCATATTGGGTATCCACGAAAATCCTGTGCCAGTGCCAGTCTGTTGGGTGACAGTCCCTTTGGGGATCACGAATGACTCTCCTCCAGATATAATACCGAGAAAAATAGTATCACTGATAATTAGAAGAGTCAGACAACATTTCAAGGGCCAAAGCAGATGCACATACCCCTCCACTGTTGAAGGATCCCACCATATCCGTGTAGCCTGGCACTGTACCAGCTGATTGACGGGGTCTATAGAGTAATAAAATAGTGGTTCTACGCTGGCGGATGCATTGTAGCAGCTTGTGTCGTCAGAACTGGTGACCTTTGTTCCCACACTGGTGCCTCCGGACGCGAATCCCGTTGAATCACTGACCTAGATAAAGATGCAGATATTATTAGCACAGCTTCTTAAAACCTTGATGCTCAGAGGGAATACAGTGGGTACATGTTTTCGAGACCTAACGTCAAGATAATGATCGAGGGAATGATTTTCTGCAATCCCTCGTGTCCAGAGCACGGCAATTTCGAGGTGTAATGGTCTGTCGGATGTAGGGTAGAATTACGCATCCACAGAACAAGTCCCGAGTGCGGGATTTCCACCGTCCGACTGCGGTCTGTGCTGGCCGAGACATTCCGAATGATTGTGGCNATGGCACGAAACCGCTGGAAGAATGATGGAACAGTTGAATTGTGGTCGAAAACTTACCACGGTCAAGAATTGGGAGTCTGCTGGGTAGTTCAGCCTGAAAGTGACACTCGTAGAATCTCCGTCAAATGGCACATCCATAATCCTACGAACTTCGGTGTTATTTGAAAAGGGTGAAGAGCCATAGGGTATCAAAAGAGCGCGATATGGTGGTGAGCCGCCATCTTGAATTTGTATTGTGAGGTCGGAACATTGTTTTGGGTCTGCCGTGAAGTGCCATTCATACGCTGCAGCCAGAGCGGGAGCTTCGAGAAGCAGCAAGGCAAATGCTGCAGATAGCATAGTCTATCGTTCGCTTTGCAGGGAAAAAAGCAAAAGAGAGAAAATGGTAGTGGTGGTCGCGGTTCAAAGGGGCTCCACCTATCGTGACAAGATACCGAGGGAAAGTCATGATTGTCACGGCGTGACCTTCGTAGCTCTCCTTCAATTTGAATGATCATCCATGAATCATGACACTATTTGTGAGGCGTTCTTGGTATTTTAACAGCTTTCTTGACCTAATCTGATTCTAGTTCTGAAGCTAATCATTTCATTGTATCTCATTTTTTACTCAGAGAGACTCCTTTGCGTTGCAACCGTGTTACATTTCACCCTACCTCATGCATACACGGCTATACACGGCCTCAACCATGGCATTAGGTATTGAGCATTCTTGAAGATTTAATCCCCGCACATGACAATGTAGACACGGCTTGGAAGTGCTGAAGGACGTGATCCGTCTTCAAACCACGGCCCCCGACAGGATATTCCCCCTGCAATGCTGCTAACCTGTGTCTCCGTTACAAAACCCCCACGTTGACTCAAGTCAGAAGGTCTAAACGCTGTTCAGTTTAACTTGGGGTGGCCATCTCGGTCTGTGGGGAATATCGAGACTCCATATCCTACACACAATTTCGGGGCCGCCAAGAAACAGACGACGCCGCTATGGGCTGCTGATTACTGCTCTTATCTTAGTAGCGAACACCTCTGCGCCTCAACCTGTAACCTCTAGGGCTCAGAACTCGTGATTGAAGTTGCTTATCCTGAAACCTTGTTAAGTATATCTCTTCAAAAGTGACTGGTCCAAAAGCCGTCTATTGTTGTGAGTTTTAACTTTCCGAATGACCCGCGCTCCCGAGCTCTACCGATTTTCTAGGAGTTGGGACTGATATCTATGAAATCAGGGTGATATTTTACTGCAGGAGTGAATACTAACTATCATTGCCAGAAACAGACAAGCCGCCTGCGTACAGCGCAGTACTCTTCAAACCAGGACACACTCTAAAACATATATCTAAGCTACGTATACTTCAATTTCTACAATCTCTTTAGAATTCCGTTTCCACCCCAACTTGGCGGCGATAACACATATCGTATATCCCTTCGAATAATGGCACCATTAGTTTTCATGGTGAACAACTGGCGTTAGCCACAGAAACCCATTCCCCCTTGCATGGGATCTGCTAATATCCGTGGGTGGGTCGATGCGCTCGACACACTCTTTGCACATTCTGGTCTGGTCTGAATGCCACCCTCTATGAAGTATAGCGTCCCAGTTATCGTCCGCCATGAAATCGCAGTCCTCCCAGGAGCATCTCAACCTACTGGACTTAGATGATACTGGTCGGGGAAAGTGTTGCTGGACGTGAGTGAGGGTCATTGGAATATTACAGAGTCGGCCGTTTTGAAGTCGCATTTTGCAGAGGTAGGTAGAATAGTCCTTAGTGTGAGGGCAGCCAGCTAGTTCGGAACTGTGAGAGAAGAATAAGAAGGAGGGCGCCAGCCAAGAAATAATTCCCAACGTACATAGGAGGGAGTCGAATGGGAATGGGCGCACATAGTAAGTTATTCGTCCTGGAGGGGCCAGTGGCAGGTCGCTCCGTCGATTGGTTATGCGAATAGAGAATTTTACGCGGAGTGATGCTAATGGATTCAAATTCCTTAACACGAAAAACCACGAGTTGAAGGAACGTACTTAGTCGCAGGAATGTATGTGTAGTGGTGGCGGTACATTTTTCAGGTGAGAATAAATCAGGAGGCTGCAGGAAGGTGGGCGTTGCGAAAATCGAATGGACCTCCAATTCTTGATTCTACCTGCATCTTATATACCCACCACCTATGGTCAAAAAACGTAGCCACCCGTCCATTCAGGTACATCTCATTGTCCCAAACATTGTCCGACACCCGCGCGTGGTCGGCCAAACCCTCATGCAAAGCTCCAAAAGTGGTAATTCGACGCGCTTTGGGCAATACAAATGGCGCCCCAAATCCGACCAGCGCTATGTATGTTTTATAGATTTGCGGATTCCCAGAAATAATGCCCATTTTTATCTGTGAAGACCGAACGCGCCGAATATACGTCGCGCTAAAAGCTGACAAGATGTTCCGATCCATTGGTGGAGCAAAGGAATCCATTGTCCTCCTGAATAGGTTTTGGATAGGACGGATCCAACTAGATCCACCTCCACGATCCAATCGCAAGTCTAAATATTATGGTATGTCTTGCAATTAATCTANTCTGCGAGACCATGGCCATGTTGGATCGATAAAATGACTTTATTCTACTATGCCACTACCAATGAATACTCCCGTATGAATGATCGTTGAAGGATAAATTGAAGGACTGATCATGGGTGAAAATAGAGCCGTAAAGTAGGTAAGGCTCTAAGATATGGATATGGAAATATCTTCATCTGCTCATTCCCTTTGACCAGGCCCCTTATCTGCGAAAATGAGCGTAGACGTGAGGCGGTGGCCCGCAAGTAAGATCTCGTGATCAATTTGATGGCTTAGATAATATAGCGGTCCGAAGGATTTTGCCATTTGGTGGGCTGTCTTTTCACGCTGACCATACAAATTTTGAACCCCTGGGCTTCTTAACCTGCTGCTTAGCTTGCGATGGATGGCCAAAACATCCAGGATTCCCAGCAGAAGGATTTCTTTGCGTCTCTTTTCCCTATGGATTTACAGCAGCCTAATGGATCCTCGACTCCCGACCAGTCGTTTGGTTATCAGTACAATGACCCTCAACCTATGCAGAACTCACAACAGCAACCACAGAGCTCTCAGCAGATCCCCCAGCAGCTTCCTTTGCCTAATCAGCAGCTCAATATGGACCTCATCGGCAATCTAATGTCTTTACAAACTGAGGGGCCACCCCCTACCTCTCCTGCACAAAGTTCATTCAATGCACTAGATCAGCAGTTTAAACTACTGCAGCTTCAACAATTGCAACAGATCCAGACCCAATTACAGAACCAAATCTTTCAGCAGCAGGTATGCTTAATGCTCTTTCACATGTATTCAATTAGTTAGTGACCCTTGGTACTAATCTTCTTAGATTGCTCTACTGAGCGGAACCAGGCCTCCAAATCCATCTAGTGAGGCATCTCATGAAGTATCGCGCGACCGCCAAGGTTCTTACCATGGTGGTCTACCCACACCTGGTTAGTAGAAAAATAACTCCTTCCATTTCACTATCTAACTATCTACAGGTCCCTCTACGGAACTACGAGCGCAACAGTCCCCGATGGAATATGTCTCCCCAATGATACTCAACTACGCACCTCCAGGCTTAGAGTCTAACCCTTCCTTTGATTCCATGTCCTACGCACTTCCACAAATGCATCTGCCACTACCTCCGTCTCACCATCGTGGATCTACTTCTGCACCAGCACATATCGCATTTCAGACACATGGTCTAGCTGACATGGACCTCGACATATCTCCCTTGACCAGTCCATGGTTGGGAGCACATCCCGCTACGCCCAATACGTTCGCTGCGCCCCAGAGGCAGAACAAGCGAGCGGCGTCTTCAAGCGGTGAAGAGAACGGGCCTTCCCGTAAGAAGCAGAGTCCAGCGATCGTTCCAACAAGAAGAACTACGGCTCGTTCGACCAAGTCAACTAATTCGACGCCGTTACTTAGGTCCTCAAGACGCGGAAGTGTTGGTATGCCTCCGCAGGACTCACCTTCGCCTGTCGATCTTTCGATGCCACCACCTGCGACGGCATCCACCTCGGCATCGACACACACAGTTCCTGCTACTCCATCGGAACCCTCGCAGCTCACGCCAGTAACCCCAGCTATTATCATGAATATCGGAAGGGCTGCAGAGCCGAAGATGAAAGCCTCCTCGAGCAAAGAAAGGACAACTAGAAAATCTACTATTCCGACTGCAAGTCCGGCCTTGAAACCCTTATTACCAGGTATATATTCCCACTATGTCATCGAAATACAATGATTAACAACAAAGAGCAGCAGGATCATCTCTACCCGGCCCGTCATCTGCCNAATCCTCGCATTCCCATCCTCCAAGGAAGACGTCGCACAAGGCTGCGGAACAAAAACGACGGGATTCACTTAAGACAACATTTGACGATCTCCGTCGTTTATTACCTCCCATTCCGACGGAAACTAGCGCGGAACAGCCTCTTTTGCCAGGCGCGCTCCCTCCTCGTGGGCCTCCAAAGGCCGGTGGGGAGGGTCCCAACAAGGGTGTCAGTAAGCTGCAACTTTTAATATGCGGTAATGACTACATTCGAGTGTTGAAGGGAAGAGTTGATCGGAGGGATGACGAGATTGGCAGATTACGAGCGGAAATCTGCAGGCTTCGTGGCTTTGGGATTGGGACTGATGTGGATTTCGAGTTGGAGAGAGATATCGACGCTATGGAGGCTGGTATGACGAGGAGCGCATCTATCATAGAAGATGACGAGGGGGATTATGACGGCGGTGACTAGAAGCAACTTTGGACACTGAAATCACAATTGATATGATATTAGTAGGTATTTTGCCTGTCTTGTATTCCCGTGGCCGTTGAAGGTTCTCGATAGACACCTACATGTAATTTGGTATTGTTATGTCTCTATGGTTTATGTTGAATTATCACAATACTTGTATTATTCCAATTGGCTGACCTGGTCGACTTGCAAAAAGGCGGATTTGTTTCACACCGAATTTAGACCGAATCTTAACCGGGCTGGCCACTATGGCAACCCCACGTTGCGCCTGAGAGCATGTGTTAGATCTGAACAGTTCTCAGTCTGTTATTGCCATCTTCGAACAAGCTCAGCATTCAAAGAGTAAACCCAATAGTGAGAATGTTGCGAAACAGCTTCAAGGCAGCGTTCATTGTCGCATTATGCTTCATCACCTTTACAAATGCAGCCCTTCCGTCCCGTATCCGAGTACATTCAAGCCAACCCCGACAATATAGTCCTGTATCATCTCTTCTTTATGGACCATTCTATAACTGGGATCGGATCGTCGGTCACCCCTACACTAGCCCACGAGCAGCATCTTCTGCTCTCGTCACTGACGGCCGTGGTGGAGACAGGGAAACACAGAGGTTCTTCGAGCCAACGTGAGTTACAATCCAACACTGTATTGTACTGGTCCGGACTGCTGATCTTGTTATTGCATACCCCTAAAATCCAGGATGGACCTCCATGAGAACTCCAACACCAATACTGTCACTGCTACTTTCGAGTTTCCTGGAGTCAAGAAGGAGGATATCGAAATTCATCTTGACAACAACGATGTCCTGAGAGTCTCCGCTGACAGCAAGGCCTCGGAGCAGCATGAGAAAGACGGGTATGTTGTGCGTGAGAGGCGTTTTGGCAAGTTCTCTCGTACTCTCCAACTTACTCAGGGTGTGAAGGTGGGAGTTTACGTCGGTTGACACGAGTATATATATACTAACAAATCATTCTGTAGGAGAATGATATCAGAGCCTCGATGCAGGATGGAGTTCTTACGGTTACGTTCCCCAAATTTGCTCCTGAAGCTGCCCCCAAGAGGATTAGGATCAGGTAGATGGTGAAGACCGAGTGTCTTTAAGGGCGTGTGTATGTATGAATTAACGAATTCTGGTGTTTCATTATACTATTGTTTAACCATAAAAATGCGAACATGATTTTGTGTATCTTATTTAGAGTACACAGAGCTAAGTAGCTATTTAGCTGGTGGTCACGGTAGATCGGATTCAATATTTCAATTGAACGCCACATCAACATTGCCGATCCTCAATCAAAATTGATCTCAATCAAGATCGGGAACATGAATTCTTGTTCTCCAGGTTTCTAACAAAGCACGATGAAAATGCGACTCTAGTCTTCATTAAACCTTACTCCGTGATTTTAGCAACTTTCACGAAGCAGGGCTCCGTCGGCCAAGCCCTGCCGCTATCCCAGCTGACAATCGTATGTAATGATCAGATACGATAATTTTTCATCCTGAAATGTGGGGTTCTCCTTCTTCCCGTTCTTTCCTCGTACTCTGAAGGTAAGTAATTCTTTCGTGGTATCTAAGTATCTAAGAGGAACAGCGGAATATCTCTCGAACGTCTCTCAGGAAATCTAAGCAATGTCTTCAATTGCGGTTCCTACAGTTCCTGTCATCGACAGAAGTATTCTTTCTCGTCGTTCCGACGAAGAGGAATCTGCGGTCGATACGATAGACGAATTGCCTCCATTGCCTCCTCTTGCCCTCCATCCAGCGTCACAGCCTGTGGCTACGGCTACAGGGACACAACGTCGGCGGCCTTCTGAGATAGTCCAAACTGATCTCCTGCTGAACACCACAAAGATTTCTGAGCGTATTCGCCGTCCATCGGCCCTCCGTGTAGACTCCAACGCAGACACCATTGTAGAGAGTCAGGATTCGGCGAAATCCCCTTACAGTGAGCCTGTCACCCCGGCAAAAGAGCACCTTTATCCGCCGAACTACGATTCCAGTGCACCCACCCTCGCCAGCTTGCCCAGTCTGAACCTCGTCAACCGAGGCGAGGAACTTTCTGCTGAACAGAAGCGAATCTACAAACGAAAGGAATGGCTCCATTTCTCTACAATTTGTTGGGCTTTGTTCGTAGAGGGATGGAATGATGGAACTATTGGACCTTTGATGCCTGTAATTCAGCGAGATTATGGTATAGGTTTTGAAATCGCTGCACTTCTGTTTGTGTTCAATTGTTTTGTGAGTCTGTTGCTTCTCATGCACTCGAACTCAAATTGAATGCCTATTCACAGGGATTCATCATGGGAGCTTTCACCAATGTCTGGCTCAACCACAAGATTGGATTCGGCAAGGTGTGTTTGTACTACTATCTTATGTATTTTCCTTGTGACTAACATAATTTCGAAGATAATGTTCTTTGGATCTTTGTTTCAAGTCATTTCGTACAGTATCCAAGCACCACAGCCTCCTTTTCCTGTGATGGTTCTGGGCTTCGCACTCGCTGGATACGGGATGAGCCTACAGGTGAACATTGCAATTGAAACCTCATATGGAGGTGTCCTAACTAGACGATAGAATGCCCAAGCGAACGGCTTTGTAGGAAGTGTAGGAGAGAATAAGTCTGTTAAACTGAACCTCCTGCACGCCGCATATGGTACTTCATTCTTTCGTCGTGCATTCTGATAAACTTGACACCCGTGTACGCAGGTCTCGGAGCATTCGCATCCCCTCTTGTATCGACATACTTCTCAGGAATCAAACACTGGAGCTTTCATTACATTATCAGTGCCGGACTCGCTGTGTCTAACACGATAGCTCTCGGGATTGTGTTCCGCGGCCAAAGACAAGAGGGTAAGTGTACATTCAGCCCTTACAGTGTTTGACCGACTGAAGGCTTTCTTAGTTCTCTGGGCTTCCGCGAATCTCTCACCAGCCACTCCCGCTGGATCAACTGCGGCAGAAAATGTGGGCAAAAATATGTACAAAGAGATCTTTGCGGTCAGAGCAGTTCATTTCCTCGCCATCTTCGCTTTGCTCTACATCGGCATCGAGGTCACCTTGGGNTCCGTACATTTATCCTTGAAACTGATGAGATTTTGATTTATGTCCATCAGGGGTTGGATTGTAACATTTATAATTGAGGAGCGTCATGGCGGACAAAGTGCTGGCTACATCTCATCCGGGTTCTTTGGCGGACTGACACTGGGACGACTCCTATTGATCTGGATCACTCAAAAGGTGAGCTGCAATTTAAATCATCGTCCTTGGTATTCGAGCCCAGTATTCAATGTTCTATAGGTGGGAGAGCACCGCGTAATTTTTGTCTACTCCATTCTCTCCATAGTGTAAGGCAATTGTAACATGTTTCCTAGTTCAAGCCATCATTCTCACCTGCTTTATTTAGTCTCGAGATTACCGTATGGGTTGTCCCAAGTATCCACGAAAACGCAGTGGCTGTCTCCCTCATCGGCTTACTCCTTGGACCCATGTTCCCNATCCTTGTCAGCCACACCTCCAAGATCATGCCCCAATGGATCCTCACAGGTGCCATTGGGTGGATCTCTGGAATTGGTATGTCCGGAAGTGCCATGCTTCCATTTATTACTGGTATCCTGGCCAGCAAGTATGGGATTCGCAGTTTGCAACCATTGTGAGTGTTCTCTGTATTCAAGACGACTATTTACATACTGAGCGTTATAAGTTTGGTTGCGATGATGTGTACGATGGTGGGCATGTGGGCTTTGGTACCCAAGGCTCCGAAACGCCACATTAATTGAATGCGAGCGAATCCGTGCAATGTATTTAGAGGCGTAGATATGAGAGTAAATCTTGCATAGACATAAGACTGTATGTTGTGCTTGTGATATTATAGGGTTACACTGACGTCAGACGTTACTTTCAATCCACATATAAGTAGCCATTGTCATACTTATGTCGTGAGACGAGTGGTTCGGTGCTGGTATACTCTTATCGCCATCTCCTGATCATGAGGTAGGACTCAACCCTGGGGCGAAGGAGAAAATGGAGAGATAGAGACCAGGAAGAGGTTCAATTGACAGACACTTTGAGATATATGTAACGCAAAAAGGTCCTTTGGTTGACCCCAGAACAAGGACTATCGTAGGTAATCAATGGCACCGACATATCACATAGTTGCGATATAATCGATGTTTTGAGACTCTCCGGTAGACAGAAAATCACAGAGAACCAGCATAGGCTAGTGCACAATAAGTAGAGATGAGACAGTAGTAGTTGGCGAAACAGCACGTTGGGAGAGGGTACGATCCGGTCTATTCCGCCGTCTTTATAGGGAGAGCAAGGATGCATAAAACATTTCCTTGCACTTCGCTGTTTCAAAGGCATCTTAGTATCATTTGAAGCAGTAAGCCTCGGTCTTTCCAAATATACCGGACTCCATGACTGAAAATTAATGATAATGGGCCAAGCTACGAAAGCAGTCGTACTGCCAGATTCTGATGATGGCGGTTGGTCCTGAGTGTGAGCGGACCGGGGTGTCATTGCGTACGGAACACGGTCCGGATGTCGGACTTTCAAAACGCGTTCGTTTAGTTTGTTTAATGGATCACGTGCGCATTGGGTATATAATCTTCGCGCGTTCATCTTCGTTGATCCATCTCAGTCTTCGTCCCTACCACCACCATCCCACTCGCCCAACCCTTCAACAAAGTAACCTAATCCACAATGGTATGTCTACTATCTATATGCTACAAAGGTTAATGAGTACTAATGAACGACTTATAGAGCGGCAAAGGTCTGTCACCCTCATATGATTAGAAATATAAGCCCATGGAATCTCATCAACCATCTATCTATAGGAAAATCCGGAAAGACCTCTGGCGGAAAGGCTGGCGGTGAGGCTGGAAAATCTCAATCGCGTTCCTCCAAGGCGGGTCTCCAGTTCCCTGTTGGTCGTGTCCACCGTCTCCTCAAGAAGGGCAACTACGCCCAGCGTGTTGGTGCCGGTGCACCTGGTATGTGACTATAATACATCTGCTATGGTTGATATTGAATCGATTATCACTATAGTGTACCTCGCCGCCGTTCTCGAATACCTTGCTGCTGAAATTCTCGAGCTTGCCGGTAACGCTGCCCGCGACAACAAGAAGCAGCGTATTGTCCCTCGTCATCTCCAGCTCGCTATCAGGAACGACGAAGAGTTCGTTACTTCCCCTTACTTAACAACTGCGTAGTTTGTTGACCATTTTCCTCTCCCCTTAGGCTGAACAAACTTCTCGGTGACGTTGTCATCTCGCAAGGTGGTGTGGTACCCCACATTGAGAGCAGTCTCTTGCCTAAAGGCACTGCGTACGTCCATGTCTTTTGACACGATTAAGAACTGATACTGACAATTATTGATTATCCCACAGCAAAGGCAAGAAAGACGACGAAGTATAATCACTTCGCCCCACCACACATTTATTCCATTTTTATTATCATCTGGCTTGTCTGTTGTTTCGTCTTCTGCACCTGTACCACTATGTACTCTATGGCTCCATACCTATATTGTGTTGCACAATCTTATATCCCTAGGAATTGTAAAACATTTAGACTTCGAAGAGGGTGTAGCGTTCATTTGAAGCCAACGGTAAATGTTCTGCTCAGCCTCGTGATCACGCAAGACGAGGTAGCTGCTTCGATCTGGATTTGTACGGTCCATCTCAAGTGTATCTTATCTGGCGAGCATGGTAGGTAGTATTGTATCTAACCGATCCCAGCGTACACGAACAAATTGACCTATCGAAGGCAATGGCTGCGAAATGAGTGCTAGATAGTTTCGTCCTCATTACTTTCTCGTACTTTTCCTACCCTTGGCCGCCGTACTCGTCGAGGGCGCAGTAGATTTCCTCCCCCTCTTCGCCGGAGCCTTCTCTTTCTTGGGAGGAGCTGAAGAAGTGGTAGCTGTAGAGAGACGACTTGACCTTCTTGTCCTCGTCGCAGGCCCATCATCCTCGCTGACATCCGACGCAATGACTGCGGAAACTCTTGACTTCCTCGTCGCTCTTGGTTTGGCTTTAGATACTGGTGGAGGTAATGGAGCGACCTCTTCGGTTTCCTCTTCCTCCTCATCTTCGTGGTCTGACGAAGACATGAACCNTCCCGGTACACTTCTTCTCGCAGCCCTCGAAGTCCTAGCCGAGGCAGCAGATATAGAGTTGGATGCACGACTGCGTTTAGTCGGTCGTGCACTAGGTGCAGAGGCAGATTCTGTAGTAGTGGCCGATGGGGATCCGTATCCCCCTGGGACGGGAGTGCTACCATTGGTGCTTGTCCCGTTACTTTGAGCAGAGATAGGCTCAGGCACATCCTCGTCCATATCGTTCCCATTACCATTTCCGAATACACTTCGGTTGAATTCCTTCTCTGGTGTACCATCAGGTGCACCCCCACCCGTTTTGTCTTCGCGTTCATCGTCCATAGCAACATCCATCTCTCCGAAGGATCTCTTGAGAGCAGATTGATTCTGCGGTGAAGGCTGGTAGAAAGCATTTTGTGCGCGTTTAGAGGAGGAGGATATAGGAGGTGGGAAAGCAGTCGATGCCGCGAGCGGTCGAGCCGAGGTCGAAGCGTTTAACGGGGGGAATGCAGGACCTGCAATGGGTGTGCCAAAGATTGAAGGTCGATTTGTCGTCGATGCGGCCAAAGTTGGCCCTCCAAAGATGGAAGAATTCAAGCCTGAAGGACGAGTAGCCGTTGATGCACCCAGAGGTGTGAGGGGGCTTCCAAATGGAGTACCACCGAGAGCTGATGCAGGGAAACTCCTTCGAGGAGTCGCAGCAGGTTTGGGAGATGATGATATCGGAATAAGAGGTGGCGCGTTGCCATTACCCATGGTAAGGGGATTGCTAGTACTATGACTGAGAGAATTGCCCAATGTGCTCTTCATAAGCAAACCAGAGGTCCTAGGCGTATTGGATATGCCGTTCATCTTCTGTGGAGAAGGAGATGGCGCTGATGGGACTTTCTCCCATTCTTCATCATCCATTTCCACGTCGCCATTCACCTGGGGCTTTGCCTTCTCTTTGCTTGCTGGTCCAGGGTGACTGCCCCATCCACCGAATTCGGCGTCTAGCAGCGCTCTCTCCGTAGGCGAAAGCACGCTCTCTAATTCCCGCATCATCTCCACACGCACGCGATCCGTAGCATTTCCAGGCAGCTGTCTGTCTAGTTTGATCACCTCCGTGTACTTTCCTGCCTGAATAAGCCGCACGCAAACGAGATTCTGGATAGCTGTCACAGATATGGGCGGTATATGAGATGGCGGTTTCAACGCCATATTATGTAAAGTGATTTGTTCGTAAGGTGTCATTGGGAGGGCTACAAGCTGTGAGATTGGGCCTGGTTTCGGTGTTGCTATAGTCTATTGTTTAAGCCACAACGGGTCTTTTATTTGAATTAAAGTTAACGACTCACGCATAAAGCAATACTCTAACACTCTGCTCAACAATCTCTCCTTCGATTCGTCATTCACAGTGAAAGATCGCTGGAATTGCCACGCCCTGTGGAAATTGCTCTCTGCTAGAGCCATGATATACGTGTCCAAGTCGTTAGGTTCGGTGAGTTGTGGTTTTGCTGTATGTACGTATTGAAGGATTAATGCTGTTGTGTCAATGGAAGGCGCGGTAGAGATGCATTGTAGAATTTTAGATGCATAGTCTCTGTTGATGCGTGAATCGGATAGAATACAAACTGCATGCTGGGGAAAACGTGTCAGACTTCATTTCGAGGAACGGATGCTTTGACCGAGAAAAGGAAGCCACTCAAAGAGTATCCCCTCTAAATCTATGAACTTGCATTATAATGTGGGGACAACTCACCTGAATATCAATCGCAGCGTCTAAGCACCAGTACGCGTCTGCAAGCGCGACAAATTGCGGTAACAAGATCTCCCGTTCGGTCCTAAACTTCTCTGCGCTCTCCTGTCCCTCTGGATGCCATTTTAAAAGATAATAGACCAGGCACTCCTTCTTCATTCCATCATACTTGCTGTCCTCAATAGCACTGAGTAGTCGACCCAAAGAATCTTCATCCACAGGAGGGAATAGCGAACTTGGGTCCTCAACACCGCCCAACGTAAGTAAGATGTCGAATAAGAGTTCATATTGCAGGTTCGCGCGACGGGCTTCGATTTTTTGGATTAATGGATCGGGGAAAGGGAATGAGGTGGAGATGTCGCCAAAGTATTCAATATATGGGCGCAGTGGGACGCGTACTCTTCTTTTCCGAGGTGAGCCTGGTTGTCTAGGGTTTTGCTGCTGTTCTGGCGAGGGCGAAGGTGTGCTCTCCGGGGAATCCATTGTTACAAGCTAGACCAAGTGAAGAGTATTATACACTAACTGAAAGTGTAAAGTTAGTGATCTCTCCTGGAACGTCATATTAACAGCCATGCATTTCACTTACACACTGCTTCTTGTGTCCTATGAATAGTGGGGCCTGACGAGATCGCGCTTAAAGTGGTGGTCGAAGAACAACAGTCGAACCGTGAATTCAAAATGTCCAAATTTGGGCATCACCTTCGCGTCACGTGTTGATGTGGAGACATCGAAACGCCTCATGGGACCTTGTCGCACGCCACGGTAGCAGATCGCACCTTGAATCTCATCTCTCTCCTGTGGACTCATACCTACAAGATGAGCCCCATATATCTCCCCATTTACCATGAGACCTTCGATCTCGTTAGCTTCTAGTTTCATTAATCTGAGACACCCACAGAGATTTCCATTCCTTCGAAGACGCCACGAGATAGCTTACCATGCTGCGGAACATAATTATTTTTCGCACGAGTTGGTAGTTCAAAAAAAGCATGAGGAGCTAGATAGAATTGTGGCATATGTCATAGAAGAGATGTGGAATGACAACAAAAAAAGGATAGATCTATCTACAGCCCTCAACTACAAAAGCCCCTGATGTAACGACTCGAGAGAGAAGAAGAAAAACAAGAACACCAGCGCCCCTACATAAACAAAACCTAGGATAGATAATACATATTGGTGTGTGTGTGTGAATGTGTGTGTGTGTATGATATAGGAAAGACCTGCCCGAATAAAATATGAATGCACGAATGGATGGACGTGTGCGACGTTATGATGATCGTGAGTAAGAAGATGAGAGGTGAGTGGTGTGAGTGTGGTGTCAGAATCCGGAGTCATAACGTTAACAAAAATGAGTGTGTGGTAGTACAAGAGAGAAACAATGCTTTATGTGGGATGCAGTGGAGGTGATACACGTGTTACGATGCTGAGGGTTGCTTATGACAGATGATACGAAAAAAGATCGTGAATGGTGTCAAGAAGAAGACGAAAAAATCTTTTTGCCATGAAAATGGAACATCGACCGAAAATTGGGGCGCCGGAGGTTTGTTCGCCCAGAGCCAGAGCAGCCACCTCCTCGATCTCGTCGGCCTATGCACCCGGCCTCGATATCGATGTCGTGAGGATGAGAGGGCGGCTGTATGGCGGGACTTTCTGGTCGCTGAAGGAAGCTGAAACCACCGAGACCATCGAAGATGCGTTTGCTCGAAGGCGTCGTAGGAGCGGATGCAGGGTATGCATATGGCGATGCTGGCGAGGCCGGATGTAGGGCATTCAGAGGAGAAGATGGAGGGTACCTCTCAGCTGTAGACTGAATCCAACGTGTGAGTTCATGGCCTGCAGATGCAGGGGTGTCAGGATGGGGAGAAGTCGGAGACGTTGGATAAAACGCGGAAGGAGAGACAGGGGAAGAAGGCGCAGAAGGGCTTGAATATCTTGACGCAACCGCCGAAATATCGTACTCGAAGGAAAAGCTCTTAGTAGCTGCAGTGTTCATCGAGCTCACATTGGTAGAGGAGTATGCCCAGATGGACGTTTCCATGTCCTCGCCCATCTCTTTCATCTTTGATTCAACGGCGCTGGCGAGGAAGAACGATTCGTCATCGACTGCCGTGTGCATAACACTCGAAGACGCGGTCATATAAGAGGAGAGAGAGGACACGTTGTCATACTTGGCTGCGGTATCGATGGTAAGACCCAAATGCTTGTTGAGGTTGCGGATAGGAGATAGACGGAAACCCTCTTGATCGAAGAATGTTTTGTGGACAGGTGTTGTGGGGAAAGAGTCGCTTGAAACGGGAGAAATAGGTGTCCGTGCACGAGGACGTGTAAAGAGCATTCTATCATCGTAATCATCCTCTTCGTAGTCGCGAGGGATGGGGGAGGGATACGCCCAAGACTCGGTCGAAATTGGCGCGAACATCATCGCAGATGCAGAATCATCGCTCCACCTCGAGCCAAGCCTTGACTCTTCGACGACAACGAGTTCATCCCCATAGCCCTCGTCGTCGTCTTCTCCGTCGTAGACTTCGCCATACTGGGACTCCTCTGGATGGACATAGACGCCGGTTGCGTGCCCGTCAACATCCATTACACCTCCAGTAGGGCCATCATCTTCAACTTCCCATCCACAACGAGCCATGCTGCCTTCAAATGCAACATCCTCAGGGTAGAGGTCATCGACTTCATTAAGGAGTGCACGGATCTCACCGATCGACGCACGCAGCCGCCAGTCCAGAGCTAGCATCCTCGTAAGCAGGTGGTTGAACGACGCGGAAAGAGGTAAAACCTGAAACACCACATTAGTTTCATGCCCTGCCAGAGTATTGAATGAATGGAAGGCTCACTTTCATCAAAAACGCCTCCGGCTCTCTGCAATATGCCAGAAAAGTTGGATCGCTCAGAGACGCGCATTTCCACGGGTTCCGTCCCGTCGCGAGATTAATCAAGATAATTCCTAGGGACCAGATGTCATTCTGTTGTGGCGAGTAGTAGTTCTGGTAGTAGTTGCCTGCCCCAGGACCGGCATGACATTCTAAGAAACCCATATTAGACAAGAAAATCGGGAGAGAAGGCAGTAACTAACCAGGCTCATGTGGTATACGCTACCTGTTCTGAACTCTCGACTTTGCTCGTCCATTGTAGCCAAACCGAAATCGCCCACGGCAACAGTGCGTCCATCATCAAAGCAGAGCACGTTTTCCGGTTTGAGGTCCCGGTGATAAATGCCTACGTCCAAGTCAGAAACTAGCAAAAACACCAACAGAAACACGATCCACCTAGAGAATGCATCGACTCTACGGCGTCTAAAATTTGAGCGAACACATGCTTAATCAATAGTACGTTCCCCAAGTAAGTTGAATTGGTGAGGATCTGAGTGAAGAGATCCGACGACGGTGCGTATGCCATGATAAGGTAGGTGTAGACAGAACCCTTCCCACCTAGACGCCCAAATATCAATTTAAACTGAGAAGGCGGCCGCACTTGGGGAAATACGAACCATAAACGACTTTGTGCAAAGTGACGATGTTAGGATGTCCACTGGCCATGTGGTGTAGTCCAATTTCTCTTA
The DNA here is from genome assembly GCA_004354395.1 of Chondrostereum purpureum. Taxonomy (NCBI): domain Eukaryota; kingdom Fungi; phylum Basidiomycota; class Agaricomycetes; order Agaricales; family Cyphellaceae; genus Chondrostereum; species Chondrostereum purpureum. The sequence goes on along the minus strand of LBLO01000532.1, from coordinate 695 downwards.
GGTGAATTTCCCGTTCCCTCTCTCGTTCTCTTTCCGTGGGTTTCGAAGAGATGAGGCATTTCACTGCGAACGAACGAGGCGTCCAGGATTGGTGCTGTTGCTGTTGTGGCTCATGCGATTGGAGGTCGTCCTCTACATATCCGGGACGAGTTTCTTCAGCTCTATAGACAACTCCGTATCCACCGACGCGAGAACTTCGACGAGGACGAGTTGGTCATCGTCGATCAGCGTGCCAAGGGGCGGGTGAGACATAGTCGATGTGGAAAGTGCAGGCATCGTCAAAAGAGAAGAAAATCAAGCAACTGCGCGAGAAACAAGACGTAAGGCAGCAGAAGCCTATAGACGAGAAAATGGAACGAAGAAAGAAGAGGGGAAGAGACAGCTGGGTGAGAAGTCCCAGATGAGGCGTCAAGCGTCGTTAAGAAGGAATAAAATCTAGAAAGGCTAGAGGGCTCGGTGTCGAGCTTTATATACCAGCACCCGTACAGGCAACAAGAGCAAGGTTAACGGCTCTTCTCGCTTAGAGTCTTGGTGAACCTGTCGTGTTCGGCGTGTTAGACACGAGGCATCACAATGAGCCTCTGGTTTTGATTACTCACCGGTCCGTTTATATCCTATCCTATGCGGGTTGCTCGTTGCCACGAAGAAAACCTGAAGTCTTACGTCTGTCGAGTGGAAGGAGGACCGGGATGGGG
>LBLO01000531.1:0-22482 GCA_004354395.1 Chondrostereum purpureum | reverse complement strand
GGTGGGTTTGCGGAAAACGTAGGCGGAGGTGTAGTGGTACGCAGTGGGAGACGAGGGAGAGGGCTAGGTTTCTCGGTCTCAGTAGCCTTAGCCTTACCTTTCTTCGCTCTGATATCCAGCGTTGGGGAAGTTGGCTCTGGCAATGCAGGGAACATCTACAGAATCATGTTAGTTGGGATGCTTGCCTTAAATTGGAATGACTAACCCGTCCATAGCGCGGTGGTACACTGTTTCGCCCCATCATTGGGTCATCCTCCTCGTCAGAACGATATACAGCCCTGGCTTTCGGGGTGACTTTCTTTTTCCAATTCTGAACGGGAGTGAGTTTCGTGGTGCCAAAGAAATCATCCTCGTCTTGGCGTTCATCTTCGCTATCTGACTGGAAAGCATCTTCATGAATGTAGTCCAGCTCACTCGTCACTGGAGGTGGGCTTGAGGTTTCAGAGCTTCTGTTGGGAGTAAGACCAGGCATGGAATCGAAGCAAGATGATGAGGAGTCAGTAGATGGAGGAGGTATGGATTCATCTGCAGATGGAGGCGCAGACGACTCAAGATCAGCATCCTCGCCCGAGCTCGATGGGGGAGCGGACGTCGATGGGACTGAGGCAGCCTCTGAAGCAGATGATACACTCGGTGCCGTTGTGGCTGGAACGAAAGGAGGATACACAAATTCCAARCCAGGAAGTATGACAGCAGGAAACATTGCAGCTTGTTGAGCGCAAGCCTCATAGTATGACTGATGGTGTGCTGCAGATGCGATGGGGAATATGGGGTATCCKGGGGGCATTACGAATTGAGGTGCCGCAGTTGGAGCAGCCACCACAGTCGAAGTGGATGCCTGCGGAGGAGTAATTTTCTCCTTCTTTGCCCTCTTAACTGGCCTCGTCTCCCCTGGATCAACTSCCTTYCTTGGACGTTTATTCGAAYTGTCTTTCGARGCCTTCTGCATGTCCTTGCAGAACTGCTTCTTGAATCCACCATCCCTGAAACACTCCAAGTCTTCATCCCAAATAGCCCACAACGTGCGTCCCAGAGCACGGTCACGAGTTACTTTGCGAAAACATATCGTTGTGCTGAGAACGTGCCGGACGCTGTTCATCCAGGTCGTTTCCCCGCGTTTGAAGTATGGATAGACGATGGTAATCCAATCATAGATCTCCTGTAGCGTGAGGCGATGGTCAGGAGATGACAGGATTGCTTGACCTAGCAGTGCTGCATAAGAGAGGTCTGGCTTGGTGGGTGAGTACGGGCCAGGCGGTAACTTATAAGGGAGACTGTCGTATTCTTCCTCTTCTGGTTCTGGGCCCATAGGACCGGGAGAAGAAACCAAATTCACTACAGGCCGTACGGGTGACGAGGCAGGAGAGCNTTCCGGGGACGGGNGATGATGAAACAAAGGGTGAGCGACCTCTTAGAGACAAAGTTCGCTTGGTTTGAGGTGTGATTGGTGGTGGCCCACCTGACGAGGCGGTTGATTTCAAGGGAAGCATCGGGACAGCGTAATGTGCATAGGGAAAGTAAGGCGGAGCGGTAAATTGCTGAGGAGTTGTTGCAGCAACTGCAGAGACCGGTGTCTCAGCTTTGACTGCCACTTTTGGGGGAATCTAGGAAGAAAATGTTAAAGAAATAAACTTTATTAGGTAGTGGGTAGCCACCTTGGCTTGTGCTGCAGTGTGCTCGCGGTAGTATCTGCTTTGYGAAGGTGTAAGTGGTGAGAGATGGGCCTGGAATGNCRGCARGGATTAGATGCGGCTGGGAGATGCTAAAAAACGCGTCGACTTACKTCGTCTGCGAGAATTGGGGCTCTGCTAGTCGACCTGCTGCGATCGTCGCGTGGGGCAGGTGAAGGACCGAAAGAAAGACGAGAGCGCGACGCGTTGCTGGGGGTTGGTGACGGTGGGTGTGGCATCGATGCTCTGGACACGAATTCCCGCTCCTTATCTCGTCTGTGGCGTTTCCCCCTCCTCGCTTGTCGTTGGCGTTCGATAACAGCCTCCATAGTATCCAGCGGACGCGAGGGAAGGGAGCTCTCCATGGGCTCACTTTTGACTGGTGTCCGCGGCGGGGACGCGTCTCTGAACGAACTAGACCTGGCTCTGGACAGGGAACGTGCAGAAGATGGCATAAGAGATGAATTTCTCGATTGGGAACCAGGTTCTGAAGGGGGATTGGAAGCAGCGGCAGAGTCGAATACGCGTGCATCTGCAGTGAGAAACTGTCGCATCTGGTCGCTACGAGACTGAAGGTCTTCCCGCGTCATTCCCAGTCTGTTGAGAAGCTGCGAGATGGGGGATGCCTGTGTATCCTCCATCGCACTCAATTGTCGTCGTCGTGGTTGTGGGGAAAGAGAGGGCCGAGCTCTAAATAATTTATATATTCAATTGCTGATTGGGCGCGGCAGGTTTCACACGGGAAAAAGGTCGAGAAAGGGGTAGCCAGAGTACAGGGGAAGAAGAGCACAGTATGGACAAGCTTTGCGGAATGTTCGTCGAGGGGACACTCGAGCTCGCTGCGGGGGACGATGAGGGAAGAGGAAAAAGTGGAAAGTACAGGTCATATTTGTCGGTGATCTAATTTCCTTTTCTGCGGATCANCCGGCCGGGGCGCCGGATATGAATTTTACGCGGGTTCTGCYCTTGTCCCAAAACCTTGACACGACATCCAGTTCAAAGGGCAAGAAAACACGCGCTTTTGGAGGCGATAATTCATCGCAAACGATCTTAGAATGAGGTGGAAACCACGAAGCGGTCATGAACCAATCTAAAGTCCGTCAACTCTGATACACATGGACTGGGTTGCATCATAGCCATCGCCACAATTATATGCACACCGACCATCCTTCCTGTGGTGGATACACGGGCGCGTATACAAATATCTAGGTTATGGATGCTCTTTATGATCATCATCATTGACCACCTCCGAAGCTACACAGTTGCATCCATCAAAGGACCATCATGACGAGGTGATAAGTCAGCCAACCAGGCTGTTCACCTTCCCTATGAAGCAATGGATCTCATCCAAACCAATAAGTAAACCTAATAAAGTACATGCTTGCATCCGCACTTGTACGGTATTGTTATTAGATGGAGGATGAAATGTATGCTTTGTGTATACTATCTATCTTCAACTGGGCTATCTCCTTGCAAGTCGCTCTTGTTCCTGCAGATAACTCAATCATATTCATAACTTTGCCAACCCACTCATTGCAAAGCACAGCGCCATTCCGTAATCCAGCGGGGATTTCAAACCTTTCCAGGGAGGAAGACTTCCGGGGCCCTTCATTCATCTAAAGCTACTAAGCAATTTGTCTCGTACTCGTCTTGTGCAGCCGCTTTCTGGCCCTTTTTTCCCCACGTACTTAGTACATTTTATTCTCTCCTTCCTCTTCCCAATTCTTTCTGGAGTCCATCAATAATCCCACCCACTACACCCAAGGTTTAATAATAGGCATTTCGGGGTCTCATGCGCCTTCTGCGGCGTTGTGGCTTCTCAAGCACGTTCGAGCTTCTAACCACATGGACACCTGGATATATAAAGCTCGATATATAACTCACTTCATCCTCACAATAATTTTATTCCAGGCATTCTCAGGATGAAGTTCACCATTCTTAGCTCCTTCGTTTTGGTCATTCCAGCAGTGCTCGCCACGAACATTCTTCTGACCAACGATGATGGATGGGCAGTGGCACAAATTCGTGCGCAGAATGACGCGCTCAAGAATGCTGGTCATAACGTTCGTCCAGAATCCTCGTTCTTCTCAGGAGTTGGTTGTTAATAATGATGCATTTGGCACAGGTGGTACTCTCCTGCCCTGCGGTCAATAAATCCGGTACTGGATCAAGCACTACAACGCCAGTCCCAGTGTCGGGTGGGTGCGAGTTCAGTACGTGCGCCAACGGAGCACCTGCTATCGGGTCGAATGCAACTGACCGTACGTTTCCCACCTTTCCCTTTCTCAGGCTCAAGTGCTCAATGATGATCGCATTGTATAGCACGCCTCAACTACGTGAACGCGTTCCCAGCCGATTCAGCTCGAATTGGTATTCAGACTCTAGCTCCGCCCTTCTTTAATGGGAACGCTCCTGATCTGGTGGTTGCCGGGCCTAATGTCGGAAGTACGTTATCTCCATATCTATAATTCAGAGAAGATCCTGACGTATGGATGCACTTGAAAGGTAACCTTGGATCCACTGTCTTGATTTCTGGGACAGTGTAAGTGTCTCATAGTATAACCCATCTATTCAACCACTAACATTAGGGAAATCTACAGCGGTGCTGCTTCAGAAGCTGCCCTTCTCGGTGTACCATCCATCGCGTTTTCCGGGTCATCTGGAGGACAAGTGTCTTACACCACCCTGCAATCAAGTCCCACATCTACCAACACCCGTGCCGCCGTGCTCTATTCTGCMCTTTCAGTCAAATTCGTGAACACTCTGCTCTCGTCGACCGTTACGCCAATCCTCCCACCAGGAATCTCGATTAATGTGAATTACCCTAGCATCAGCGGATGTGCGAGTGTGGGCGATTACAAGTGGGTGTTGAGTAGGATTAACGCCAACAACGGGGGTGCGGCGGATGCACAGGTGTGTACGGGGCAGAGCACGCTACCGGCTGAGAGGAGTGTGTAGGTACGAGTGGGTGCTTCGTGAGTGTGAGTGTGTTCAATGCGAGCACGAAAGCGGATGTGGATGCGAAGACGCAAGGTTCGTGGCTGAGAAAATCAGTGGGATCTTGACCTGCTTGTCATAAGACATATCATGTAGACCAGTGATCAGTATTTCAGTATGAGAGAGAAGCAAGAAGCATGAATAACGTCTCCATACACACCATACTGGCACAGGTCCGAAGCCTGCCTGTGGCAGATTTCCTTACTGAAGATTTGTCCCAGTGGAAGGCCTCATGTTTGGGAAAATGCCAAGTAAGACAGATTGCACTACGAAGRCCAGAAAGGTAGCAGAACCAGCAGTCCCTTCMAAAAGAAATGTGTGGCAGTCCGTGTGCAGATTCCAAAGAGAGCTAAACCAGTTAATTTTTGGGAAAAATCAGAAAAAATCGAGAGCTTCAGAGAAAGATATGATGTGCTTTACTTACACATACGTAATCATGCCCAGTACAGTGCTTGGGAAACAACAGAAGACAGAAGTTCACTAGAAAGTATTTCAACAAATGCTTACAATGAGATCAGATTCCAGTTTTAGAAGTTACAACCGTTTACTACCAATATGGGTTGACCAAAGGACAGATAGTATGTCGAATTAGGTGGGATTCAGTTACAGTTACAGAGTGGAGCTAGAAATATGTGTTCATCTACGCCCAGAGAATATCCCTCGCGCCGCCGCCAGGGGACTCAGCATCGTTACAGCCTCAGGCGTTTGRACCCCAGCGTCATCCAAAACCCATTCACTCTTCAGCCTCTTATATACCTCTTTGAAGCTCTCCGACGACCCTTTCTCGTGAGCGAGTACAAGAACGACCCACTCTTCATCGTCCTTGCTCTGGTGAAGCTCGACTCGGAATTTGACAGGTTTGAGTACACTCATGGCAGCAACAGGATCTTGAATCTCCTCCAAACGACAACGCAATACCCGTTGTTCGCCCTCATCCTCAACAGCTACCCGGATATCCATCCCCATCAAGAGTCTTCGACATTCGTTCTGGGTGGTTTGGAGGTCGCGAATCGACTCTAACATGTATGAGGCAGGTTTGAACTTGAACACGCTTGAAAACCAAGAGCCCAAAGGTGACCCCGGAGTGGAAGGGTCAGGACTGGACGTTTCCGGAGAGTATGTCGCCGGCGCGGTATTGCTCCTGTTTCTCTGTTTCCTCCTGAGCTTGGATCTGGCCCTCTTCGGAGGCTGAGGATCCAGAATCTGCACCCGTTTGTCAGATCCACCACTTACCCCGCGATTCTTCTTCTTCATCGATGATTTTTTGACGACTTGCGAGAGGCGATTTATGAGCATATAACCTTCGTCGATGTTCTCCTTGTCAGCAACATCTCCACCGACAGTGTGCCGGCGCTGTCTATTCTTGTCACGGACGCTGAGAGGTCGAACAGAGATCCCATGGTCATCATAATGCTCCTCTCCCGCAGGGAAGAGAGAAAGTGACGGGTCACCGAACATCGTAGGCATAGAAAGGATATCGTGCATCTGCGCGACGGTTGGCGATCCCACACCGAGAGCATGCGCATGTTGAGGATCATAGATACTCTGGTGAAAGAATGTTTGAAGGATGTTATCTGGAGGCGGAGAACGTGGACTGTTCATGAGGGACACAAGAGGAGAAGCCACTTCCCAATCGTCATCTTCGAGAGAGGAAGTGTCAGAACCATGTCGCGCGTGAGCACCGTAAGCACGGCGAGGAGTAGGAGGACTAGCACGGGCAGGCATGTTGGATGGAGACGGAGTGACATTCTCGGTCGATTGAGAGCTGAGCATCCTTCGACGAGCGATCTCCCTATCCTTCCTCCGAATGAGTTTGGCTTCCCTGTCGATTTCGGCTTGTTCGTCGTAATCATCCTGAGTCCGCTCCCTGTATTTTCCAAGAAGTTGGTAGAGGCCTTTCGTCCAGTTTTTCTCTTTGTTGGTAAGTCGCTTTATTAGCTCATCTCGAGGTGTCATTTTCCAGAGTTGTTGAAGGCTGTCGAAAAGGTCTTCGTCGATGTCGTTTTCCTTGATGGGGAGCGCAATGTCTTCGAGTCTAGGAGGAGGAGAGGCATTGATTGGTTTTGGTGGCGGATTGATGAAGAAAGGGTGCTGTTTGATTTGGCCCATCGTGATTCTCTTCTTAACATCGAGCGTGAGCATGCGACGGAGCAAATCCTGGGCGAGGGCTGGTATATCAGTGGGCATAACAAACTTGGCGGTCATGATTTTTGCGAGTAGTTGACCTGTGCTATCGTCCTCGAAGGGAAGTCTTCCTGTAAGTAATGCAAAGAGGATGACACCACAGGACCAGATATCGGATGCTGCACCATCATATTTCTCTCCGCTGATGACTTCGGGAGCTGCATAGTGGGGGCTCCCGCAACTAGTAGAAAGCAAATCACCAAAGTGGAGCGCAGCGAGTCCAAAGTCAGCGATTTTGACGTTATGATCCTGGTCCAGCAAGATGTTTTCCGGCTTGAGGTCTCGGTGAGCGATTCCAAATGCATGACAGTAGTCAATCCCAGCGATTATCTGTTGGAAGTATCCAAGAGCTTCGGCGGGTTCCAGGTGTTTCTTCTCGCAAAGGAAGTCGAATAGTTCGCCGCCTTGAACGTATTCGAGAACAAGATATAGATCGGTAGGTGTGTCCCAGACATCGTATAGTTTCATAACATTAGGGTGGTCGAATAGTTTGAGACAAACGATTTCACGTTGAATAGCGAGTTCAGCCTGTTCGGCTTCTTCAGCTGCCCTATCAAGAGATTCGGTGCAAGTGGGAAGTTGGTCTTTGGGTATAATTTTTATGGCRGCCATGGTACCATTGCGGGCGTTTCTTGCAATTCTAACTCTACCTAAACTATTCGTTATTATTATGTTGAAAAAAGARTACAAGTCCTAACCTGAAATGCCTTGGCCGAGGATTCTTCCCAACTTCCATACGCCGAGCCTCCTGGGGTCGTCCGCCTCCGTCCTGCGGCGGCGAAGCATAGTAGCAGTTCCAATGTTTTCCATATTATTGGCGAGAGAGAATAGGAGTATAGTATGGGGTGATGGGAGTAAGAGGTAGAGATGTGCCCTACAWGAATTATCGCTACGAGGCGTTAGACAAATAACGCGCCACCGGGTAGAACAAACAACACGACGCACGTGCAATTATGAGTCTCCAGCCTGAGTCTGTGTTACCCCGGCTCCGCATTCTTGTCCTCTTGCCACGACGGTGTTCTAGTTGGAGTCGTCAAACAAAGCTATCTTCAATCATTAAACTTACTTCAAATACGATGCAGCCTACTCCCGCACCATCCGAACCGCCTACCTCTCCGAGAATAATTGCTCAACATGCCCCTGAAAACGAAGAGCGTAACCAGTATCCTCCACCACCATTAAACTTGTCCAGTGCTCCATTTGGAGTCCTTGCTGGTCTGTTTGAAAAGCTACAGTCAGAAAGGAAACACGATCGCAGAAAGAAGTTAATCGGCGCGTGGTTTAATGTAGGTCATTTAGCTTGAGCTCACTCGTGTCCTGTAACTCATACGAGAATAGCATTGGAGAAATGAGAAGGGGAACGACTTATTCCCAGTTTTGCGTTTAATACTACCTCAGGCTCGTGTTTATTTGTCCAATCCCACAACATAGACTCAGTTGTTCTTTAGAGAGACCGAGAGCGTTCAGTCTATGGTTTAAAGGAGAAGAATTTGGCCAAGACATACATCAAATTGATACCGTTACAAATGAAAGACCCTGATGCAATTCGAATGTTGAACTGGAAAAAGCCAACGGAAAAAGAAGTATGCAACACATTCTGTGTAATTCGTCAACGCATCCTCACCCCTCATCGGTCCCCCCAGAAATCCGCTGGTGACTTTCCGACTGTACTATATGAAGTCGTCAGCAAGAGATCCTCAGTTATTGAAGGAACCCTTACGATTGACGAATTAAATGACTTGTTGGACGAGTTGGCTGCTAAGATGGGAAAACAGTATGCCATTCGTCCTTGCCGTTTTCTCCGCAAGCCTTAAATTTCATCCTAGGGTGGAGCAAGCGAAAATTCTACAAAGAGTCTATAATCGAACGACCCCCGAAGAGCAACGATGGATTGTGCGCATCATTCTCAAAGGTCATTTCTATTCGCACTCGCTGKGTTNCAGTGCTCTTCCTTACCTCCCCCTAGATATGAATATCTCTGTCAAAGAAACCACTGTATTTGCAGTTTTTCACCCTGACGCACAAGACTTGTACAACACCTGCTCTGACTTGAAGAAAGTCGCTTACACACTATGGGACCAGTCACTCAGATTAAAGCCAGACGTGCGTGCGCTCGTTTAGCATATCATCTCATTCCATTTTCCAAACTCCTTTACAGGATAAAAATGTTCGCCTCTTCCATTCCTTTACTCCAATGTTGTGCAAGCGTCCCACCAAGACGATCGAGCAAACGGTAAAAGAAATGGACGGTGCAGAATTCTTCATCGAGGAGAAACTCGATGGGGAACGCATGCAACTTCATAAGAGAGGGAATGAGTACTATTATTGTTCAAGGTGATAATCACGGAATCTCTTTGCGGTCCCACCTAACCACAATCTCATAGGAAGGGAAAGGACTACACGTATCTATATGGAAAGCACATAGGTGCCGGAAGTCTTACACCATATATCGATAAAGCCTTTGATCCACGTATTGAAAGGTATGCCTCAGTTCTGTGCTATGAAAGGGTTCCTATCTCTAAGTTCCGATAAGCATCATCCTGGATGGCGAGATGTTGGTCTGGGACCCAATTTCACAGCGAAATCTTCCCTTCGGCACTCTCAAGACAGCCGCTCTTGATCGGTCGAAAAAGGAACATAACCCTCGCCCCTGCTGTAGGCGCTTCCACTGCGCTTCACTTGTCTACGCTGACGTTAATCCCGATTCAGTCAAAGTCTTTGACCTTCTGTACCTCAATGGTCAGCCTCTTTTAGATAAATCCACTGCATTTCGCAAGAAAAACATGCGCGCATGTTTCAAGGAAATCACCGGTCGCATCGAGTTTGCTGTTGAGTTCAAAGGCAGAACCGCAAAAGACATCCGAGAGAAAATGGAAGAGGTTATGGAAAACAGAGGGGAGGGTCTCGTCATTAAACATCCAAAATCTAAATATGTCTTGAATGGCAGGAACATGGATTGGGTCAAGGTACGTTTCCAGCATCTGTTAGTCAATGGATTTGGACAAACACGTTTGTAGGTCAAGCCTGAGTACATGGTTCGTTTCAATGCATACGTACAGACCCTTGCATTACATTGATTCTTCTATAACAGGATAATATGGGAGAGACTGTAGACGTGCTTGTTGTCGGTGAGCAGATGTTCTCATATGGACGTTCCTTTGTGCTAATAGCATCACTAGCTGGAAACTACGGATCTGGCCACCGTGGAGGAGGTGTCTCGACTCTCATATGTGCTGTTATGGATGACAGAAGAGTAGCCATCGATGATGAGTTTGAAGACCCAAAGTAAAAAATATATAATTATGTTCCTAATTCACAAAATTCTAATANTCTTCCCCCTCTCAAGGTATAGCACATTCGTCCGCATTGGATCAGGACTCTCGTTCGCAGACTACGTTTGGGTTAGAAGTAAACCTTGGAAACCTTGGGATCCAAAGAAYCCCCCAGAGTTCCTCCAAACAGCGAAGAAGACACATGAAGACAAGGGTGATGTGTATCTTGAGCCAGAGGAGTAAGCTTTCTACCCAAGTTGACCGTTGGATCTTGTCTCTCAACGCATTGACTTACAGTTCGTTTATTTTGAAAGTTAAAGCAGCTGAAATCGTCCCTTCAGGTGATCCAATTATACATTGTAAAGGTAGACGGAGCTGACTAGAGACAGACCAATATCATCTCGGCTATACAATGCGTTTCCCTCGCGCCCTCTCTATCAGAGACGATCTCAGCATTGCTGAATGTATGGCTGCCACAGGTACGCTCCTCTGATCTCATTCGTTGGTAACCAAGTTCTTAACCAGCGAGCAGAAGTATTGGAGACTATGCGTTCGGAACGAAAGAGGAAGATGGAATCTAACGTGGCGTGAGCATTACCGTTCTCAAATATGTTGAGCTTGTCTCATGTTGTCTTTTTAGCGTCAAGAACAAGAAACGTAAGGTGGTTGCGAAGAAGGTGGGCACTTCTTCTAGGACTCAGATGTGCTTGTATTAAGAAATTGCCTTTCAGATCGAGATGCTGCCAGATTACAGCGGACCGAAAATCAAAGACGTTCCTGTCGAATCAGATCTATTCCAAGGGATGAAGTTCAGTACGTTTCTATACCAAGCTATCACCTCAAACTCCTTTCATCACCTCTCTGTCCCTTGTAGTGGTCATGGCGGATCCCAAGTCAAAGACTGGTGCTGCAGATAGACAAGAGTTGATGAAACTGTAAGTAAAACCTGCTACACACCGTTTTCTCATTACCAATCGCCCATAATAGTGTCTACGCAAATAGTGGTACATGTGTCCAGGTGGCCAAGAATCTCACGGACCTTACTGTGGTATACGGTGGAACAATCACTCGTACGATCCAATGTTTTCTTTGGTCATGACATGTCATTAATCTTTCTACGGTGCAGCCTACGACTTGAAGTTGGTAATCGATAAAGAGGCTGTAGATGTCATCAAGCCGGAATGGATCCACGATTCCACCACATTTGGTCGTAAAGCACCTTTCTATAAGAAGTGAGTTCGACGGCCCATTCATATAATAAGAAAAATGCTGAACAACATAGGTATTTCTTTTATGCGACGGACGAACGCAAAGAGAGCGACGAGTATAATCAAGAACCGGAGGAGGTGACCTCAACTCCCGGTACATCGAGTCAACAGGCCGAGACAATTCAGCCCAAGACAGAGGAGTCGGATGATGGGATGGGAGATTGGTTAAAAGTGGACGATGAACCAGAGAAAGAACCCGATCTTCAACCAGAGCCAGAGACGGAAGATGAGGACTCGGAAAACGAGGATGTCACCAACGAGGATCAAGGTGCCCCGGACGATGACATGGACGAATGGCTGACAGTGGATAAACCAAAGGAAAGGGAAATGGAAAAGGAAGCGCAGCCAGATGTCAAGATGGGTGAGGACGAGACTGCGATGAATTACGATCAAGATAAAATATTCAAGCATCTGTGCGCTCCGTTTTYGTTTACGCTTGAAGATTGACCTAAATAAAGCATTGGGCGGTAGATGTTTCTATTTGGACTCTCCCAGCAATGCGAAGACTAACGGGATGAACGTGAAGGCAAAGTATGAGAAAGAAATCGAAGAGAGGTATGCGAATGTGATATACATGCCCTTATTGGTGCACACTAACACGTCTCTATGTTACAGCTTCTCAGAGTATCGAGCCCTAATTGAGGAGAATGGCGGTCGTGTTGTAGATTTCTCTGAGCCCAAGCTGACACATGTTGTATTGGATAAACGGGATGACAGTCGTCGACTAGAGTTAATGAAGTGCACATCAAAGTCAGTTGTAAAAGCCAAAGCATCATCGGGAGCAACTGACAGACATATTTTAGACCCAAACGACGCCACCTCGTTATTTCAGATTTTATCCAGGCATGTTTAGACGAAGAGACCTTATTGGATGAAGAAGGTACGTTCTTTCTTTCTCTTTCCCTTACAGAGGATTTATCCCTTCCCCAGAATTCGCCCCGTGAACTTGCCGAATAAGTATCTATGTAGATATCCATGGACCTATAAAATACAATATGTACACACATATATCTTACATCTTCGTATGAGTCATATTAGCACTCTAAATTTCTCCCATCACATTGTTCTCGGGTCTCTTCTAGTCTCTTCCTTCCTACAAACTCTCTTTTGCTCTATTCAAAAGGGGAGTAATCTTGATACCAGTAGAGTCAAGATTACACCATCCATCTCTTATGATTTGGATCTGTCGTAGTAACCATTCCACCACTGCTTCGTGTAACGCTTCATCGATTTGGATTCCAGACACCGGCCCATCTCTCATTCCTTCGCGCCATGTCCAGCTATGAAACATGGTCAAAAGAGGACCTCATCAAGAAAATAAAGGGTTTAGAACGCAATAAACGTCGATGGGACGTGCGTTCGAATGCCAAACAAAACACAGTCTCTCCTGTTACGCTAAGCAAAATCAAAGGAGAGAAATACGACTTTTCAGCGCATCCGAGGCGGAAGATTGCATTAAAGTTCTGCTATTCTGGATGGGAGTATAATGGGCTGTCTGCACAGACTATGGATACACCATTACCAACATTGGAGGATGTGTTGTTCAATGCGATGACGGTGGCTCGTTTGGTGGATCCTGAAGCGGGATTCGAGGGATGCGGKTGGGAGAAGTGTGGGAGAACGGATGCGGGGGTTAGTGCTGCAGGACAAGTCGTGTCGCTTTGGGTGAGAAGTGCGCTAGGAAAGGTTTCTTCCGGCTTGGAGGACGTGACAGGAACTCGCACTAATATAAATCACGACGGAAAGCACGAACTTGATTATGTTTCCAACCTCAACCGCATCCTTCCATCCACCATCCGAATCCTTGCCTGGTCTCCCGTATCAGAAACATTTTCTGCCCGCTTCCAATGCAAATCTCGTCACTACAAATATTTCTTCTCCGGCACAGCTCTCGACATCCCCCGCATGCAATCCGCTGCCAAACGATTCGTCGGTGACCACGATTTTCGTAACTTTTGCAAACTCGACAAAGCAAAACAGATCACTGTCTTTGATCGAAGAATATTCAAAGCAGAGATCGAACCTCTCTCGTCCGGGAACGGGATGTACGTGTTTAACCTGGTTGGGAGAGCATTCTTGTACCACCAAGTTAGACATATCATGGCCATCTTATTCCTGGTAGGGAAAGGTCTAGAGGATGAATCTCTCATCACAACGATGTTCAATACCTCTCCTGGACGCGAAGGAGACGACACCCTAGAAGTTGTTGTAGGTAGGCCCAATTACCAAATGGCAGACGCCTTACCGCTTATGCTTTGGGATTGTGCTTACGACGAGGCAGATGTGGATTGGAAAGGTGTCAATGAGGATAAAGAATTGACTCGAGGCGTTTATAGTCATCTCGAGTGCATTTGGGAGCGKTCGAACGTGACGAGCGCGTTAAATGGGCATTTTACGAAGGCTGCAGAACAGCTTCATCTCCCCCCTGGGTCTGCGCGCAGAGAACTGGAGATGCCTCTGGGAGGAGGCACATACCGCGCGTCTAACCAATATACACCTGTATTGAAGCGGGAACGACTGGACCCAGTTGAGAGCCGAAATGAAAAGTGGAGAATAGGAAGAGAAAGAAAGACGGCGTTAAAGGAGCAAGATGCCTTTGACGAGTAAAATGGGATATGTTCACAATTCGTTTTTCCCTTCCACTCCAACATACCGACGACAGATAGATCTATTTCAAGACAAATCTCTCTCTCCACTACAAAACATTGTGTCTGTGCACCTTGGTATTCGCATTGAAAACTCACAAAGTACCCACTTGTATCCACCACACGCCTGACGCCCGGCAACGTGCTCTCGCTGCGCGTCAATCCTGCTGAACGCTCCTTGTAATCACCCACCACCAATGCGAGGGTAAGTCTCATTGATCAAGATTCCTGGTGGCAGGATTGGCATGGCGAGAACAGAGTCTTCAAGAATTTGACGGGGATTGTAGAATAGAGCAAGGCGGCGCGGGACGATGCTACCGCCGCGCTGCGCCTTGCGGCAGAAAAGATGAAGACTCAGTATGATAAGCATGTTCGCAAGTCACCTGAGTATAGTGAAGGGGACAAAGTCTGGCTGGACGCGCGCAACCTTAAGTTGCAGCGGCCTAGCGAGAAACTTAGCCACAAAAGAGTTGGCCCCTTTACTGTACTTGAGCGAACAGGAGATCTAACGTACAAACTTGATCTCCCGCCATCTATGAGCCGCATACACCCAGTTTTCCATACCACACTCCTTACACCGCACCGCGCCACCGATATCCCTGGGCGCACGTTCCCTGAACCCCCACCATTAGTTGTTGATGGTGAAAAAGAGTATGAAGTCGAGCAGATACTAGATTCTCGATACTTCAGGAAGAAATTACAGTACTTAGTCAAATGGTCTGGCTACGATCAGTCACACAATACTTGGGAGCCTGCCGCAAACGTCAGCAACGCGGGGGACCTTGTTAAACTCTTCCACGATACTCACCCCACAGCCGTACGGTAAATTAGGATCTGGGGACCCGATCCTAAGGAGGGGGGTAATGTCACGAGTTGCCTCCCTCGCGCCACTAAGGCTACGGCCTCGCGCCTTAGTTCTAGCGCGAGCCGGCACAACCGCCTCGCGCAGCCACGGCCTCGCGGCTCCGCCTTGCCGGACATTCCTTCCCCATTCGGCCTTGCCTCTCACTTCCTTTTCCAGTCGTCTCCTTTTAGTAGCTTTTGTTATCAGATAGATTCCAACGCTTCCTATGTAGATTATTAGCAATCTCCTTATTGTTTCTTAGCAAGCAAGTAGTACTTACTTACCAAGCGTCGCCTCGCCGTCACATGCACTCACATGACGGCTCAGTAGTTAGTTAGTATAAAAGCATGTATAGATCGAACCTAGGGACTCCATCTTTCGGTTGGACCTCTTGTCCCTAGGTAAGATCTACTTTGTAGTTCTTTCTTCTTTGTAATAACATTATCTTGTCCCTAGNNCTTTGCGCCGCGCCGCGCTTTGCCCTTGGTCGATAAACTTGAAGGTTCCGGCTTCGCCTCTGCTTCCCCAAAGATCCTAGTTGTGACAATGCTCTGCATAGGAGTAGTTTATTTCCTGTCAAGAAATCCGTCCGGAACGCGACATGAGATATGCAGAATGAACCGAAGTGGTCGAGAGTGGTTGTCGCTGTCCAAGGGAAGCTGTGTTGGACCCGGGGTATTCTCCTCAGTCTGTCGACTCCGAGCGCCACAAGGATTCTTCCAAGATCGCATGCTTTGGTCACTTCAATTTCAAAAGGTAAGCCAGAAAACTAAGGTGACCATGATTCTCTGCCCTGAGGATCTATACTTCTTGCTCTAGCTTTCATATTCGAAACGTTGGTATGCTTGCTGCCAATTATTATGTATCACAACTCGTTGATCTTAATTACGACGGATTTCTCAGCTCACTAGGGGTTCATTTCCCAAGCAACTGTGAGTCTAGTTGCTTCAGGTGCCGAGGAATAAAGTATACGTGGTGAAACAAATATCTTTCTTCGCAATCTCTCCAGCGTCTTGAGCGAGGAGGTGGACACAATCAGGCAGAAATTTCATTGGTACCTTCTAAAGTTAATGTAGCGTAATCGGGGACTGATTTGAGATAGAAACACAACTTTACAGTGCAGAGAAGTTCTCTGACAATACAGCAGGGGAAGGACGCCTTTCGAGTCATTCATACACGTATTCACGAAACAGCGTGTTACATGACGAGATTTTAGTACTCTATGTCAATAGAAATAAGAGTTTTACCTCTTGGAACTACAAGTTAGAACTATACCCTGAGTATTGACAATATGGAGGAGTACCGTCCGATTGCCTTCATCTTTCGAAGGATCTTGAACATATAGAGGGTGTTAAGGTTGTCGAAATGTCAGATGTGCGTCCTTTCTTATGGTCTCAGCTAACTCCAGGGAATACCTATAACAATAAACCAGGTGCACCAGCCAGAAAAGTCGGTCGTGCGAGGAGAACGCAGAAGGGACCGAAAGTTAGCGGATGGAAAACGGCCCGCATCCGGCAACGAAACCTCCGAGAAAGAACACTGCCACGCTCTGGACTTCTGTCTTCCCCTCAACGCCCGCTGTCGACGCGCTATTCAACCCATGGCCACACGGCTTGGATATTCTCAACCTGATTCGGTCTAAGAGTTCAAAAACGAGTAACCCTACTACTCTTACTTGAGGGGCAGTGCCCATCTCAGCTCCCTTGGAATCAAGCTTGAAGAACACGTAGACGGAGTAAACCAACGCTCCGAATTCATCAGAGGTGTTTTAATCCAGGCATTCTGAGTGTCGGTATCTCCTTAGAACGTACGCGGTACACACTATCCAAACTCTCACTCTAATTTTTTCTTCCTGACAGCCTTTCCTGACACTCTTGCAGACAGATCTTCACCCCCTTCGGGATTACCTTCAAGCACCCTACAAGAACTATGCACCCACTCATAACGCCCCAGGCCCCTCTTTGATTCCGGAATAACCTCAAATCTGGGCGATACTACCCTCGTAACAACGCGTCTAAGTACCCCAGGGATGGATTAATTATCCCAAACCAATCTTGCCACAATACAGTGCCCTGCGTTCACGTCCATGTCCTCACAGCGCCGTAAAACACTCCAGAGTCGTGGATCTCCGTTTGGGTTGTATCTGACTGGGTTTGAAAATATGGTACGCCTAGCAAGACCCGCTTTATCGATTCCTTGCTGACATTTCTACAGACAGAACTTTGTAATCTGCTGTCGCCACCCTCACCCTACTCTCTAACTTCCTCCCAGAACCACATATTCACGCTCGATATCTGCCTAATTTCAGCCCATGACGCTTCCTAGTGTTACTCTTAACCCCTAGAAACGTCAGGAACCTCCCAAATCGGATGCCGCCCTGCATCTCTCATTCTCATCGAGCGAGACATCCTCCAGCTTGGTGTCGTCGCATTGGAGCCGGTGCATATCCATGATAGCGCTCTTCTATAGCGTGAATCCTACGCTCAATCACTATAAGCTCACGACGCTTATGAATTCTTGAGTCCATCGACCCAGGAGACGCCACGGAAATACATAATTAGCCACGCTTTCTTCACCATCATCGAGGGCGACGTCCTCCAGATTCGTGTTGCCACCGTGGAGCATCGAACACCCGCTTTTAATATCCATGATAATGCTCTTTCATTCGTTCGGGATCGTTGGATCGTCGAGCGTTCACTGGTACTTCCAGCGACATGACGCTCATCTAGAAACACTCGTGGCTCTATCTATACAGTTGCTACATCTACCACCCGGCTTAGGCACGTCTTGAAGACACCCTGTATGGCCGACTCTAGATCACACATCTATCACAAACTTCAGTGACTGGATCTCGACTACACGGAGTGTTGAACGTCTCCAGGAGAAAGCTTGAAGATAACCAGCAGCCGCTCTAGAAGGAGCTGCCCACGCTCTTGCTGTTTACTCTCGTGCCGTAGCCTACATACTGCTCAGTCTCCGTGACTTCGGTGGTCGAAGAAAATGGCCTCAAAATATCACACCCTTGGTTCACAACCCGCTCTATCTCTGCTACCCATGACCTTGCTTATTTCCCGGGTCATTTCAGATCGCCCATTCCTACTTGCTACTAGTTCCAGTGACACGAGACTCGTTGCAGACTCTCCTGCTCCAATCACACCCGCGACCAAGTCTTAGGGTTGTTTGGCACCAAAAGCACGGCGCGATTTGTGCCNTGATAGTCTGCCCCTTCGGCCAGTGCTCCTCCTGTTGCCCAAGAGTCGAGTGAGCGACATCTCCTTCGACTGTATACGATCCACCACACCCTGGAAACAGAGTTTGGCTGATGGAAGACCCGTTATCAGGAGATACCCAGGAATAGAAAGGAACCCTGTTGAGGGKTATCGGATGGTTGAAGCCAAGGTCTYCCCTTTAGTTTAGTGAGTSGTCYAATTCCTATCTCGTATGCTACGGTTTCTGACACCGTCGATATAGTTCTGAAAGCCTCGGTACATTCCCACCGTGAGCGTCTAGTAGTTCGGGGCCGTAATTTTTCCTTTCGTTCCTGTCATCGGCCGAGTGCTTGTCATATCATCAGATACGCCTTAGTTGTATCTTCTGCCTTTGCAAATATCCTATTCAACAAGCCCTATCTGCAACATAGAACAATGCAGCTTGAATATCTAGATCTACATCTCAAACTTCGCGTAATCCACTACATTTCTTGGTCTNTACTCGATGGAGAACGACTACGCTCCAGGTGCATACAACCCACTTCCAGCACTGGTSTTCATGCCCCACCAACKRTGGAYTTGTCGATTCCACGAATGGCGACAAGAGATCCCGAGGACATCCATATATCCGTGTTCCAGCCAAATCTAAAGCAACGCCAATGGTCTGTCCCATTTGGAGAACCGGTAGGATAGAAGCCTTGGCTAGCTTTTGTGCTCAGCACCCGATGAAGACATGCCAGCAGGGGGAGCGTTACTACAACTCGAGGACACGCGGCTCCACGCATGCCCGTAAAGCATACCGTCGTCTTCGCTCTCTCGAAACCAGACAATTGATGTCGAGACTACGCTCTCAACGGTGGATGAACGAGGGAATCATTGAGTCCCGCCATTGGGACTCAGAGAGATTCGGCAAGAATGGTGTCTAGGGGTAAGTGGTATTGACTGCTCTGTGGTGCTGCCCGTGTCTGACCAGACTTCCATATTTCAGTAATTTCCAAGTGCTCGCCTTTTGGTCCACAGGCAAGGAAGATAGGGTAGAATGGGGACCGGACGTTGACTTTGCATCTATCCATTAACCTGTGCCTTTCACCCTCGTTGAGCGAGATGTGGTGTTCCAGCTTGGTGTTGTCACCTTGGAGCATTATACTCCCGCATTAGATGTCCAAGATAACGCTCTTCCACCCGTTTGGAATCGTTGTATCGTGGAGCGTTTCTTGCTG
This sequence comes from Chondrostereum purpureum, assembly GCA_004354395.1. NCBI lineage: Eukaryota > Fungi > Basidiomycota > Agaricomycetes > Agaricales > Cyphellaceae > Chondrostereum > Chondrostereum purpureum. Next base: position 3,173 of record LBLO01000531.1, on the reverse strand, counting down.
CTTTCAGCGACATGTTGCTCATCGAGAATCGCTTGTGGTCCTCTGTGTCTAGTCACTACATCTACATCCCCACTCGGGTGCGTCTTGAAGACATCGTGTATGACCAGCTCTAGAGGACAAGTTTATCGCAAGACTGGGCCTCGACTCCAGGGAGTGTTAACCATGCCTAGGAGAAAGCTGAGGGATGACCTACAGCCGTTCGAGGAGGAGGAGGGCTCTTGAAACTGACTGTGACCTCGTCTATTGTCATATCTGACGTGGGGTTCGGGCTCCGCAATGGCGTATCCTCGGTTCATAAACATCTCGCTGGTATCCACGATCTCGTCCATTCCCCGGGCCACTGCTGGATCGCCCATTCTTGTTTTCTATTTTCCAGTGACGTGAGGCTTGTAGAGAGTCTCCTGATGCAATGTATCCTTGACTGAGGGTTTCGGTGGTCGGTTTCGCGCCGAACATCTGCGGGATTTACGCCTTAATTAGTCGTTCCCTTCGGCGCGTGCTTCTGCTCTGGTGCAAGACTCGAGTGAGGTTCACGACCTTGGATAGATAGCTTACGCTCCTTCGATTAAAACCCATTCACGCCCCTCTGTCACCATCGTCACTCCCCCAAAACCACATCTTTATGGCACGCTAGTATACGTTGGTTTCATTTACAGGTAATTCATTGTAGTGGATACCAATGGATCCCGCTTGGGATGTGTTCATGTCATGTATGAGGGCAAGTACCCTCAAGAGTACTTTGGACTCCATGGTTATCGAAGAACGGCGGGTTTCTTTCCCGCGATATCTGCGTCTGAAGCCTTTTCTAAGGACATACGATACCACCGCTCTTACGCCGACACACTCACATTCGGGCTCACGGTTTTCTTTTCATGCAGAGTGCTTCCAATCCCTTCTCCTTGCCCTCTATTAATCAGCATTTTCGACGCCCAATCACTCATTTATGGAGAAATCTAAGTAATTTCGGCAAGTCATCACGAGTGTTCTTACCCCATAGAAGACTCTCTATACATATTACATACAGCTCTTTTGTTTTGGCCAGCATCCCCGGGATATTCCTCTCGCACATACTCCAACTCCTGTGTCCCTACAACTTGAATGAGGATGAGTAGCACGTCAGTTTATTCTGGTAAAGATTGGCGGGACCAATGCCTTTACTACTCATTGTCGTTTATAATGCTCATCTTTCGCTACCTCAGTGACAATATATGCTTCGAAGGTCGATGTAACGGTGAGANTACGGTCTTTGTTGAAGGGACGTTCAAACTAGTTCAAACTTCAGATCACAGTGGACCGAGGTCAACRGAYGGAAGGCGGCCCGTAATCGGTAATAAAGYCTCCGGGGAAARAAGCACTGCCACGTTCCTGTCTTCCCCCACGCCCACTGGCGACGCGCGACTCATCCTACACGGCTTGGATATCTTCAGCCTTGGTCTATCCCAGACGTGACTTTCAAGAATTTGCTGTCGTATTCGAACACCAGTGTCCATATCATCTCCCTCAGGATCAAACAGGACTCACTATGTCAGATGGAATAAACGTGCCTCCGAATTCATAAGGCGTTTTATCCACTCATTCCTACAAGGGTTGCGTCTATAACGCACACGGTACGTCTTATCAAATGTCCAACTTCGAATAGTTTCCTTCCTGACAATCTTGCAGACAGAGATTCGCTGCCTTCGTACGACCTTCACGATTCCACCAGAAATATGGGACCAGCCGTCCAGCCTAGCATACACCCCAGCCCGTGATTCTTCAGGACCCGACACGACTCTACCTTACTCTCGGCCATAGAAGGTACTAGCCTCGTAGCGACACGTCCACGTACAGGAGAGATGGAGTGTCTCCCGTGAACCTGTCGAAGGAACTCTCGCAGGATAAAGGAGCTGCTACACGCACGTCTGAGTTTATTCGAAAGGGGAACTCTAGAGCAACGTAGTAGCTTGTGTTCTATTCGACACTCGCCTTTCTTCGAGCCCACGGAAACCGGGTCTATAGAGATGCCCCCAGGACTTGTCCACTGAGAGCGCCCTCCATCACGCCGACTGGCTCTCTGGGCTGCAGTCCTCGTACTGACCCACAACAATACCGGCGAAACAGATGCTCGTTTCCGACACGTCCCACACACAACTCATACCGAASAAAGKCTYTGCTATGGTGGTGATCGAAGGCYGACGYTCCCAGTAGGAGATGAAAGGAGTAGCATTGAGCGTTGTCGGCGTGGAGAATAGGAAGTGTACTCAGGGTTCTTTTCCTTTGGTCCAGTGAGTTATCTAAGCCCTCGCTCGTAGACCGTATTTTCTGATTCCGTTGGTTCAGCCTGGGCACACTTCTGCCTCTGTGCTTCTCTGCATTCCAGCTGGTGGAGCAGCATCCTCCAATGTCGATACTGTAGACAAAAACCCGCGGATTTATTCTTTTGGGCGTGCATATCTGGGAGAATTTTCCCTTTCCTTGGCCTATGCTCGCCGTCTCATCGAACGCATCTTTGGCCGAGAGGATATACCTAGTAGTGATAGACAAACGACGCGTTGGAGTCGCCAGGTTCGCACGAATAACACCCTCCCATCAACGTATATTGTTTCTAGTCGCTTCTAGGTGTCCTGAACAATGGTGGGCTCCTCGATCTCACGAGCATCAGTCAGAGATCGCCAGAGATATGCCACCGATCCGTCCACGAATTCGGTTTCAGTCATATTTGTGTCCGTGGTGCCCATGGATGTTGTTCCCGGTTCAAGATGGCGTAGAAAAGGACTACCGGGTGACGTTCTCATTGCCGCTTTCCCTCATGACGCGAGGATGCTCGTCTCCAGATCATGCATACCTTGTCTGTACCCTGGAAGCTGGATGTGTAGTGTCAATATAATCCCGAAGGATGGTGCAGTGTATATGGACAACCAATACTTGTAATCATCCTGGAGGGAAATCAGCGTGTGGTAGTAGAAGTAGTAGTAGTATAAGAAGCAAAATGGCCCTCGCGGGACCCGCCCCTGTGGTACATCCATACAAAATTTGTGTAATATTATGCCCTCACCAACCCAGCCCCTTCACCTCTGCCGTCTATAACCATATCCTCTAAATCCTGATGCTTACGAGTATTTAGCATGATATACAAATCATATCACGACTCTATTTATAATGGAGAAAGGAGGATACATACTGGCTTTTGTGAA
>LBLO01000530.1:0-22492 GCA_004354395.1 Chondrostereum purpureum | reverse complement strand
GTCGACTCGTGCCTCGCACGTTGACCACGTTGCATCCCGTCTTCCGACACGTCCATCCCCCTCCACCACACGACTCAAATCTCGCACCTCGACCACGTTTTACGCCGACGGTCCATTTTTTCGATGTCGCGCAACTCGTGTCTCGCACGTTGACCACGTTGCATCCCGTATCTTCCAACCGTTCATTTTTCCTACATTGCTAGATACCTTATGTTGCTCCTTCTCTTCTTGTTTATTTCCTCTCTTCCCCTTTGGGGGGGCAGCGTTATCAGCTCGCTGACCCCTCTTTCTTTTTCTTTTTAGATTCAATTGCTTCAAGGTTAACATATCCAAACTATTTTGGTAAGTTTTATGTTAGCTTTTGTAAGTAGTGTAGATGTACATAGTAATATAAACTGAATTGTATATTACAATTTGTGTGAAACAGAACAAACCTTCAACATTTCATTCATCAACATATTATTTAACCAAAATCAAGCACTGACTTATGTTATTAGTACTAGAATCTGATAAAATTCAACTAGAAACTTGATAATACCCTTTCTACGGCAAACTTGTCTGATAATCAGAATCAGAGGAACGGGGTTTCAAATTCAGGTCTTGAGTAATATATAACTTATGTTGATGTCTAACTTAAACATGTTTGTTCTAGATATGACCGAACAACTCAACACTCAAGTTATCGGGAAGTCAACTAGCAAATGGATAGTTTCTGTTAATGTAAGCTGTGTTTCTCGGTCATATGGCAGGGTCTTTGTACTAATATATGGATAGTCTACCTTCCAACGGGAGATTCTTCAGGTTATCCAAGCCTATCTCTCTGTGCACAAGGGTTCAATCTGGCTCGCAAGTGTATACGACACTTCTCAGAACACTATCGTCACCACTATTGATACAGGAAAGGCCTTCATTACAACTGAGATACAAGACAAGATCTTTGTCTATCTTCCAAAACGTCTTGACTCTCTACTCGCAACTGTCAAGTTGGTTCCTGGAGTCCTTCAAGCTCTTTATTCCTCTATTCCAGAGAGCGATTGGGATTCCTTGCTAGCCAATAGGGTTCCCGAACCTGAACTCTACATAGGGATGTGGGTTTCTATATGCTATGGACCTTACAACCGTCAGGTTGGACTCGTTTCTGCCATCAGGGAAGCTGCTATCGACATTCTTATTGCTCCAGTACTTCAACTCGACAATGATTCTGGTACCCCGCCTACCGTACTTCTCTTTGATCCATCCCAAAAGTATATACACCTCTTACCTCCCATTTCGGTTGAGGGAAGAGAGAGCACTTGGAAGTCGGGAGACTGTACATTCACTTATGGGCTCCGTGAGGTCACGCTAGATCCCGATGACCTTTCTCTGTTTGATGTTACTATTGATCGGGATGTGTCCCTTGTGTTTTCCAAGGCAGCACATCCATTGGTCAATCAGGCATACAACTGTGGCAACGTGCCTCCTAGTTCTTTTTGGAGTGTGGAAAAAGGAGCTAGTATATGGATACCTACGGAGCTAGGTCTATTCCAGGATTTTTCTGCGGAAGGAAGAATCTCCCAAGTATACGGATCTGGGGCAATCTTCAAGTATACTTCCGCAGAAGGAGCTATAGGACTTCTTAGCCGTATACATCTTAGGAAACGTTTCCGTGTTGGAGATTCTGTTTCTCTGAACGGGAACACAGATGGAGAATCTTTCTCTCCACTTCTTATCACATGTGTTGATGTTGGGAATCCTTGGGCTCAGGTCTATAACCAGACTATCAAACAGACTGTACGTATTTCTGATACCTCTTCTGATAGTATATACAAGATTAACCAGAACTTTAGTATCCAATACACATGAATGACTTTCAACTTGCAGAAGATCTGCCTATACTGGAAACTTCACCTGACGAGGAATATCAAGCACTGGTTAATTCTCAGTGGAAGATCCTCCATTCTTCTTCTTTAACATCAAGGCAAACACCACCTGAGCCATGGATTGGTATACCAGTATTTATCACTGGGAAGAGACATACTAAAGCACGCCGTGGTACTATTGTTGGAGTAACAGTAAGTGAAGAYACCGACACRTGCTATCTTCATATAAATCCAGAAGGTGGTTCTTCCGAGGTTGTCATAGAAGCCTTTGAGAATGTGAAAGCTATCAAGTATGTTTCTGTTTTATTTTGTAGCCTAAACTCATCAAATCTCCTAYAGCTACTCAGTCTTTCTYGACCAGTCACATATTATATCTTCTGCCCAACGTTTTTTCTATGTYCCTTCTCGCCCAAGGTTTCGGACTTGCTCAGAGCCATCTATCATTTCAGATTCAACCTCTGGTCATAAGCTATCTGATGATGATTCAGGAAGCCAGACACCTTTAAACGATTACTCAAAACTTGACGATATATTACCCAACTCAGCATGGGATCCCAGAGAAGCTATTTCACCTTCACAATCTCTACAGCAAATACATCCATTCGCAATTACCCCTCCAGATCCATCTCTTCCTTCATGGATACCATTTCCTCCATGTCTTGGTGTCTCTTTACAGGTTATTTATACTGGAGACCGTACTGCCTTTTCTGCAAAAGCTGCAAATTCGACCAACACCGAGCTCTCTGCTTATATTGGCATTCACCCGACCTCCAAGACTGTTTGTCTTCTTTTCAAGGATACTTCTTCCTATTTGCTTCCCCAACACTCTCAGCCTCTTTATCCTCTTAAACGTGCACAGGGTGYAATGTTTGTTATAAAGGGAGAACATGCTGGTAAATTTGGACGAAAGATCAATACTTTCAATAAAGGACAGTTCGAACTACTTGTTGGAAAACAAGATGCAGGTAGTGATAGGTTTATATTCAAACAGGATGGRGAGAGGATTTTTGCAAAGCCTGATGAGCTATGCTGTAGTCGGGAAGGGACAAATGTCAAAACRACACTTAATACTTTATTTAAAAGTTGGGGCTACAGATAAATAAACCAGAATTATGTTCTCTTCTCTATTCAATTCTATTATATAGCTGGTGGCTGTCATGACTAGAATCTGAGACCARGCAGAGGCMAAGCCAGGGCCTTCARTCAATYRACAAAGAAAAAAGTGTGGCACAGTGTGAAGCTCTAGGAAGAAGAGCTTCATRCATGGGCCAACTAARCACCATGTGCAARATGTAGTTATCTCATAGGGTAASAGAACGGTCTGGTAACCACCCTGGTTTCTATACCAATAGTAAGAAKGGTATAGTAGGAGGTTGTACAAATWTTTTCATGATTTTATTRGCATTTTTGGTYGAGATACACAAAACAAATGAAAAGTGCTGTGGCTGATNTTAAAAATTGATTTCCGAAGAAAATACCGGCTACTCCGGGCCGKTTTACCCGAGAGAATGAAAGTTGTGCATTCTCCCGGCCMWAAATGGGCCGGACYGACCCGGRCTKAGCATCAGAAACCAGATATATCCTCAATGTGGCAATTTTTGCCACATCTATCATATCTTGMTCAATTCYTTACCAATTTCGATGTTCCAGGGCTCAAGTAATCTGTGTATGCTTTTATACTRAMTAACTACTAAKCTGTCATGTGCATGTGATGGCATGGTAACAWTTGGTAAAGAAMTACTACTTGCTTGCTAATGAACAATAAGAGAATTGCTAATAATCTACAAGAGAAGTATTGGAATCTATCTGATAACAATAAGCTACTGGAAGGGAGCTCCTTGAAAAGGAAATGAAAAGCAAGGCCAAAAGAGAAAGGAGTGCCTGGCAAGGCAGAGCCATAGTACCCAGCTCATGCTAGGAGTGAGGTGCAAGGCCATAGTCTTAGTGGCAYGAGAGAGGCAACTTGTGACAGTGGCGGTGTACCCTTCCCTCTTTAGTATCRACTACYATCATTACTATTTTTTACCAAGAACATCTTCAAGATAGTATGTTATCTTCAGATAMAAATTGATTTTCAATCTAATTTCTTTTACTTTCTAGTGAATTCTTCTTCTCCTGGTAATTATTGAAGTTCTGATAGATAATGCCAACATAATGATTTCTYTCTCCAGAGGATATCCAAGAGTCTGCTTTCAATCAAGGCTATGATCAAGTATCTGTTGCTGTTCAGATCAACCTCATGGATGATTCTTTTTCGGGTGTCGAATACAATGAAGAAGACTTCCAGTCAAACTCAAGTTTTGATGGACAAGATAGTAGCTTTGAAAGTTCAAGCTTTGRGGAGRGGAAGGATGATTATGATGAAGAAAACAATCCAAACAACCCGAATCCACAAGTTGAGATTATCTATACAAGAGAACCTGAACTTGGTGAAGATGGTGAACCAAAATATACTCGGAGACTTGTTATAAGAAGAGGGCTATCCTATGTTTCAGAGAATGGGGAAGAGCTTGAGGATGATATAGAGGTGCTTGAACAGCATATTAGGGAAATCTTTGGTATAGGGTTTGATGAAGAGGAAGAATAGATTGTACATGTAGTGATTTATATTTAYGACACAGTTATATGCTAGTCAATAACATTCCATGATCATTTGATGGTRGCTATGTTGTCTTGATCTTAAACTCTATCTTTCATCATCCTGTCAAGCCGCCATGNNGAAATCTAGCAAGCCTAGTAAGCCTAGTRATYCTGATAAACCCGGTAAACCTGGTAAGTACTCCAAATAAGGCCTTACACTCTATACTAAATTTGTGATTATAGAGTTTTATCTTGAAAATGGTATATAGCAAAAGATTAGCAATAATTTATAACTCACTCTATTCTATAGAAGATCTTATAACTCCAGAAACATATTACAACACCATCTCAAAAGTGGACTTTCCTCCCACAATGTATGGGATACCAACAATCCATACTAAACCTATTGCTACAAGTGATCCAAGCACTTCTGGACGGTTTTCTCCAAGCTATTCACCTGATCTTGTGTGCAAAGTATCCCAGAGTCTTGAACTGGTTCTAAATCCTCCAGAGATTACCCAAGCTGCCCCTGAGGGGCTACAGTTGTCAGTGATTGACCAGACCAACTAATCCAAACCCTAAGCCAAAGCCCAGGATCTGTCTCAGTCAACCCTACCAACTCTCAACTTAGGGGATCACGTAATGTGTGAGCAAGGCTTCTGCATTCTGGCCGAGGAATAGACCAGCTCAAAGCTAGGGATCGTGTCTACTTCTAACTACTACTTATACTACTCTGCCTCATGGTATCTGGTTGGAACTTGGCAGTGATGTCATATGCTACGTCATCATGTATCTAAGAATAGCTCAAGTTCCCATGCTTACTAGCCGTGGATCCTTCTAGAGTCTCTACATGCCTGTCCCGTATGTTCAAGGTGTGGCTACCTCATGTCGTGGAGTATCTGCAGTCTTCTAGAGCGTACTAGAGTGTTCTGGAGTAGTCTGGAGTCTTCTGGAAGGTCTTGGAATGCCGTTGCAGCATGTCCCACATGCGTAGGCTGCATGTTAGCATATCCGCCATGCACAAGCTGCATGTCTCTCTGTCAGCTGTGGTTCTAGGTCTTAGGTCTAGATCCTTCCTGAGTAATCCGTACTTAGTCATGGTGTCTCCTTAGTCATCCATGCTTAGTGCTCATGATAAGATATGATAAGATGAGATATGACCATCCTAGATTAGACAATGGATAAGATCAGGATAAGGTCTTGCAGATAAGATAGTCGACAATCATAGATAAGGATGGACGTCTTGCGATAAGATGATCTAGCAGGTTGGAGACAAGATAGTCAGGTCTGTGACCAGGATAAGGGCATATTCATGACAAGGTCCAACCGAAAGATGGAGTCCCTAGGTGGTTCGATGGAACTACTTATACTACTCGTTATCTACTTGATATCTACTGATAAGAAAGGAGAGAAGAAATCATTATATACTTCTACAATAGGAAGGTGTGAAACACGTGTGGAACATGAGGCATAGTACAGTGCCTCTGCTACAATGGAACAGTTCATGACATGAGAAAAGAGGGATGGGGTACTAGTACTGAGTAGTACCTCTGTCACGATAGAACAGGTCATGACAGTGGTAGCCTTAGTGGAACAAGGGAGGCAACTCGTGACAACTGGCATCTTCTAGTTGCCAATATGTACCCTATATACCCCTGGCATATCACAACACTCCATCAGATTCAGTTGAAAAATATACTTGGACACTGATCTACTTTATAAATTCAAGGTCTTCAATATATTACAAGCAAAGTAATGGAGAACAGCTTTCACTAGAATAATTAAATTCTATATAACACTATGAAAACCTTACCTTGGAGTTGCTAAGGACTGGATTATCTATGTATCTAAGTATATATCTAGAAGTAACAGAGAATTTCTCTAATATTCTAGTTTGGAAATAGGTCTACAATATACTATATCCAGAAGAGAATATACAAAGTGTAGTCTACTACTTATTCTTCTATTGCTCTATTATAACAGATGTAAGAAATGATAGTACAAGATAACATATATTAGATTTACTATTACTTTGTAAATATCTTCAATTGCNTAWTWYRMAMTYWSATSACGGCTCAGTAGTTNAGTTAGTATAAAAGCATGTATAGATCGAACCTAGGGACTCCATCTTTCGGTTGGACCTCTTGTCCCTAGGTAAGATCTACTTTGTAGTTCTTTCTTTCTTTTATAATAACATTATCTTGTCCCTAGAGCTTCGCGCCGCGCCGCGCTTCGCCCTTGGTYGAKAWCTTGAAGGTTCCGGCTTCGCCTCTGCTTCCCCTAAGATCCTAGTTGTGACATTAGGTCCAACCTCCCTTGAAGCACCAGCGAAGTCGTTACTCATTTTTCCGCTTCCCCGCGCCGCGATCTAAGTAGTTAGACACTTTACGATCACTTAGATATCTCACTGACGTAGACACAAAGCCATCCCGCCTGAAACGAACTCTTAGGGAACTGTACTTTGTTGTACCTTCCTTGGCGGCCGATCCCGCCTCGCTGCAGAAGAGAAAACCTGTGTAATAGTCAAAGACAGGCGATCTCCGGCGATAACTGCGAATCAGACGAGGATTTCTCGGGCTCCGTAGTAGTTTACATAGTATTAAGGTCTACTTTACTTAGATACTACCTACGATCGCGGCCCCCTCCCCATCTACCCACACATCCTGGCGTGCCAGGGGTTAGAACATCGACTTGGTACCAATCAGTTTGGTGAACAGCAACACCAGTACCTAGGCGGTCGACTACCCAGGTGGCATAACTGCACCTCAACGCCTTGCCCTAACGCCGATCCGACGTCTCCCTCACCATCCATCGATCCCAGATCGCCACGCGACGCGCACAGCCCACCGCCACAGTTCCCGAGCCTCCCTGAACTCTGTCGCGACGCCGATCACGCCTGGGATACTGTCAAAGGCTTACCTGTCTCTGGATATCTTAAGAAGGAAGACCAGCAGTGGTATAACTGCGCGGATCGACTCTGCCCAAACAACAAAACACCACAACCCACTATCAAACCTGATCCTGACGCAGCCGGCCTCGCGCCTCCTGCCAAACTCGATATCAAAGACGAGCCCAAACCATCTGGCCTCGCACTCCCACCCNAACCAWCNRACTAAAATGTCGGATACAAAACCCAAACAAGAACCTGACTCTACTCCTTCCCGCAGCATCAATTATGCCAAAGCTTTCCGACCAGAACCCTGCGACCTCTGCGACACGAACCAGACTGCCAGCTTCATCGCCAAGTGCACCAACTGGGTGGTGGCTGCCAAGATCGACAGTCTGGAGGATCACCTCATCCTCTGTCTGAATCTCCTCACTGGAGATGCAGCCGTGTGGGCTACTGCTCACATTCAGACAATCGGCAATCGCAAGATGGCGATTGCAGATAATGAGTCAGAGATCCCTGAACTTCCTTGGATCTCCTGGAAGGGCTTCTGCAAGGCGCTAACGGCACGCTTCGCGAAGATCAATGACTCACGCGAAGCCATTGCTGAGCTTCAGGCACTGGGGGAGCGCGGCTGGCAGCCTTAGATGCTACCATTCTACATCATATACTGGAATATTCCATGCGTATAGCATGGATCCTCATAGGAACATTCCCACCAGCTAGGAATATTGCAGCTGGGCTCTCCGGCAGGGGCTCGGCACCACTGCCATCAGCGTGGATACCGGTTTCGTTACCGYGCCCGCGGTACGCGCGCTCCACACCCATCCTTTTGGGCGCCGGCGTCGTCACCGCGCCCTATTATCCTCGTCGTCGTCGTCCTCATCCCGTATCCTTCCCGTTTCGGTTTCTTTTCGAGCATCAATTTCGCTTCCCGTTTCGGAATTCGCACGCCCCGCGGTACCTCCCTTCCAACCACCGCCACACCACTCCTCCTCATCATCCCGCCCCTTAGCTACCCCGACGTTTTTCCACCTTCCCTCCCGCTTGCCGCAATAAAAGGCGGTAAAATGTAAATATATTACTGTATACTATAGTAGCTAATGCGATATGTATTATGTACCTCTGACACCGTAGTACCCGCCCAAACGGCAAAAATCATCCCGCCGTTTCGGGAATAATTTAAATTTATTCCCATTGCGGCGCGTTTTCTCCCTCGCATTCACAGTAATGAGCAAGATGAATATAATATCTCTATCTACTAGGTACGTTTACCACTGTAGACGGTGAAAACGTCAGCAAAAAGTCGGGCATGGGCGCGCTGGCCGCGTCATCCGATCTTCTCCGAGTTCTTCCGACCGTTCCGGGTCAGGCGCAGAGCGGCATTTCCGAGCGCCGCATTTTCGTATCTTCACAGTTTTGGGTGCCCTCCTCAGTAGAAGTATTTCTGTACAGTAGTTCCTAGTCAATGCATTCAATGCTTTTCTCATTTGAAGCTGTTGGAATTCAAATAGACTACAACTGGGACAGCGCAGCAAAAATCTACCCCCTACGTGCTGCCCTCCTCCTCCTCCTCATCTTCTTCCTCGTCATATGCCCCAGGATCTTCCTGGTCGCTATCTTCATCGTCATCGTCGGCGTCGGGGACAGTCGGGATGTAGGGAGTTTCAATCGGAGACTCTTCGAGCGGCTTCCTCCACAGCTGGCTGAAGGAATTGCTCAGCGCAGCCTGGAAGTCCGCCTGCCTGACAGCGTAAGCTCGCACAGCTTCCTGCATCTCAGGAGCAAGCCCGGGTCGAGAATTCGTACGAGCTCTCCACCAGGCTTCCTTCCACTCAAGGAATGCGAGAGTGCGGCGCATCTCCTCCTTCACTTTGTACACCTCTTCAGTTGCACGTTTTTCGCGCGCGCGGCTCTTGCACCAATCGGAACGTAGCACCTCATCATCTTCCTCCGTGTGGTCATCTATGCTGAAGCGGGTAGCCGTCCAGATCCACGAGATGACCTTTCTTGTCTCTCCAGTCCCCCCTCGTGGCCCGCGATCCTGGGGAAGCAAAATTGTCGCAGAAGTGAGCGGCTCTCGTGGGACTGGCCCCTGGATAACCTCCTGGCCATCCGCGGTATCCTCGTTATTTCCCCGCCTCCCCGGACCTTGCTTGACATCACTGGGCTCGCTGTAGGACTTAACGTCGCCGTCTTCAAGCTTCCGGAGGGTTAAGGACCAATCCCCTAGCCCCACCAAATTAACCCTCATCTCCCAGCCCCACCGATAGCGATTGACGGCTGCCATAGCTCGATCTTGCACTCGATCGATAATCCCCCGCGCTCTGGTATTATCTCGTTGCCCTCGGATGTTGATGTTTTTGAATTGGACCATGCGGGCCTTGACGCGGAGGATATACCGAAGCTCGTCAAGCGCGTCGTAACATTGGCCCATTCGAAGACGAGCTTCAATATTGATCAACTCCTCGATGCAAGCAGGGCGCCGATTTGGCGCAGGGAGGCTCGACGGCATCCACAGCTTGAAGGTCTCAGGATTCATGTCGGGCTGGACCATTGACGGCTCTCTCCAATCCGTAAGTAGCTGGAGAAGACCCGGCATGTAAACACTACGAATCAGCAGCCAAATGACCATCCTCTCCCGCAACAGCATTCGGAGGTCGTTAATTGCGGATTGCTGGGAGGGGGAAGGGGCTGATCCATTCTTCGAGGAGTTTTTAATGGTCAGGAGCAGCGCTTGCCTGGCCAAAAAAATTAGCAACTTCCAAAATTGAAACAAAAAAGGAGCGTACTGCTCAAACTCCAATGCAATCCCCAAAGAGATAAATTTAGCAGGCTAGTAGCATGAAGACTAGCTGCGCCGCCTGCAATTCTTACTTGCTCCTCCTTATCCAACTCCTCGAGAACGTTGCTTTCTGAAATATCTGAGAGAGCACGTGGGTAAGCGAACGAATATGCCAGGAATGATAAGTCAATAAAACATACAGGTGTCCGGGGTGGCATATGGGTTTGTGGCAGCATTTCTGGCCTTCGGGAAGGGTGCCTTCTCCCATGCCTCAACCAAGTCCTCCCACTCTTTGACAAGTTCTGGCGCGAGGCCTTTTGTAAAGTTCTCATGTGCCGTTATGTGAACATTTCGTTCAGCAATCGCGTCAACGTACATCCTGCGCAACATCAGGCCTAACTGGGGCTCAGCGAACAGCTTTTATGTGCGACAAAACCCAAACTCACCGTGTCCGATGTACTTGAGGTAATTCCAGAAGGCAAAGTTGTCATCGAGACTGAAGTGGCGAGTCTCCGGTCCCATTGCCTTCGTCGAGTTACCCAGCGGGTTGTGCGGCCCCCAGATACGTTCAGGAGCTTCGAGGTTTGACTTTCCATTCCCCACGACAAGCTTCGGGTCGTACTCCTCGTGGTTCTTCATCCCGTGAGCAGGATAATGGAAAGCGGGGATGACAGGGGTTGCCTTCATAGTCGAGGGCATCTTGATGTGCTCAGGCCATTCGTCGGCTACCCGGTCAGCGAGGTTCACAAACCATTGACAAGCAATGTCGTAGCTCGCAAACAAGAAGACGATGGCCTTGTAAAACTGGAGGACAGAGCCGAATATGTAGTCCATGTTACAGAACCTAGAAGTCCAGACAATTAAAACATAATTGCCGATTAGATTCAAGCAGACGTACCGTTCTCCCAGCTGAAGGTCTCCGACACCGTTAGGACATAACATCTCCGAACGCCCACAGCAAACAGCGCCAACGCCGGTATACCGAAGTCCCTTGCTATTGTGAGTGGCAGCCTTTGCAATTGCCATAAAGCCCACGCAGCTGCTAATCTACGAGGGAAAATGTTAGCCAGGAGCGCTGCAGGAAAGAAGGAAGTTTACCCACATCAGCCTCCTTAGCATGAGCCATTATATACGCCTCGTACGGCAAGCGAGGTACGAAGTACGACCAGCCGTTTCCCAGGTTAGTATCCCGAGAATAGGAGGATACAAGCTGATTCTTGAGGCGAAAGTTAGCGTCCATACACAACACAAGGGCGTAGAGGTATCTAAATCCACCAATCAGCATTTAAAAAGTGCACGCGCCGTTGCAAAAGTACCTACTTCCATTCATCTGGTGCAGAGTCCCATCCTAGAGGGAGATTTATTCCAGGATGCGGGCATGAAGGACAACGGATAGCAAGCTCCCCGTCCTGCGTTCCTGCCGGCCCCGTAACATCATGACCTCGCCCCCCCGCTTCATCATCTTCAAATGCCGCCACTGAAGAGTCATACGGACGAGGGCCCGGTATCGCGACGGTGGGATGTCGACGCCTGTATTGTTGGTAAGCTTCTCGACAGTCCTGTAGAAGTCGTACGTTGACCCTTTCGAAACCAGCGCAAGGAGATGGAGCATCTCAAGAAGACGGAAGGAGGCGCAGGTCTTGATTACTATCTGACTGCTGGGATAGATTTGTCGACGGAGAAGTTGAATATGGAAGGGAATTCGGCGATCGCAGTCGCAGAAGTCGACGGAGACGTTATGGATGCCGTTCGTGTGTAAAATTTGGAAGGCCTTTGAAGCAGCCTGGGGGTTGATGCAGCGCGTGTACTTGTGATTCAACTGTATACGTAGACCCAGATTTTGCAGAGTCTCCTTCTCGAAGTATGTTCCATTCCATCTCTAATAAAGTTTAGCACATGTTGCAAACAGCTTGAACCACGAAACTCACTTCAATAACATGGAGAGGATTCATGGTATGCCGGCGTACACAGCACTTACTGCAGACCAGGTCAGGCAGAAGGCAATCTCTGCAACGGAATTCGGCAGGACTGCAGGAAAGCACCTTTCGAGCCTTACAGTCCGGACATTCGTGGGCTTGATAAAAATCCCCCCTTCCCGAATGACGAACACATTCGTCAAGATATGTATCCCTATGTCGTTCTTGCCATACTTTATGTGTTCTTCGCTATAACTTGATAAGTACAACATGAAACACCCAACAATCCAAGAACTCACCGAGACATGGCTTCTAGGGTTTCTACCACCACGCTTTCGTTTCCCTAGTGTCACCTGGATCACTTCTATATTATTGTCCTCTATTTCCTGGCCCATAACTCCAAAGTCCCTACTATCAGGNTACCAGGACTCCCCGATTGTCCAGGTCGACGCAGAATTTGCTGGGTGACGGGAGGTTGAAGTTGAGATTCCCTCCGCATTAATTCCAGCTTCACGATGATGGACGATCCCATAGTGGCCAGGGATGACAATAGGATCCCGATATGCATCGATCCTGGGGCGTTTTGAAGGAGCCATACGTAGATGTGTAGATTTGACGGTTAACAAGAGATGGACGCGTTCGTCACAGCCGTGTGACGTTCGCGTCAGTCATGTGACTCGCCAACTTCTTTTGTTTAACGCGAATATATACACATACACAAATTCCCTCACCCAACTACCACCATTGCCCAACCTCTTCCACACGAGCAACATATGAACTTCTTACCAGGTAAGCCCAATGCTCCATTCACTATCTCCCTTTCTTCTCTGGTGGTCGAGGTGCTCTTGGGGACGCCCCAACGCATATGCTCAGGACTCGCGCACGGGACTTGAGTAGAACGGGAAGGCGTATTGGGGGCATCCTGGCTTACTCGCCTTT
The DNA here is from genome assembly GCA_004354395.1 of Chondrostereum purpureum. Classification (NCBI taxonomy): domain Eukaryota; kingdom Fungi; phylum Basidiomycota; class Agaricomycetes; order Agaricales; family Cyphellaceae; genus Chondrostereum; species Chondrostereum purpureum. The sequence continues at coordinate 9,526 of LBLO01000530.1, read as the reverse complement.
CACACTTTTCATTTCTCCCCTACGTCTGAGGTCTGACCCCGCCTTCAACAGATTGCCTCACCAGGCTGCTAACTCCGCGACGCCAGGTAATACCAGCTCAGCCATCACTTCTCACAACCCTCGCTAACCCACCGTAAACCAGACCCGGGCAGGAACGGAATTCTCCCCCTTCACCACCAACAACCTCGATTTCAACCTAGAGGATGCCGTTCAAGCGGCTATTGATGCTGAGCCATACGATGAACCCACTACCGAGTCTCCACTCTCGTCTCTACCTCCATCTCCTGCATCGAGTCCCTTGAGCTCGGCGCCCCNGTCCCCTCAGCTTCCACCCGTAATCCAATCCTCTCAAGACATCGACACCGCGTCGATTTCGTCCCTTAACTGCTCGGACGACGACTCACACGCGCCAAAAAAAAGGAAACAAAGCCAGAAAAAAGGGAGCAAAAAGCGTCGTCAGAAGCGTCGCCGCGAACAGGCGGAGAAAGTAGGAGGCCCGCACGTTGCTGCTTCGACAGCACGTCGCCACGTCGAACAATCCAACCCCCATCTGACCGACGTCGACACGGAAAAGCTGCGTGCAGCGTCGTCAGGATACATCGGCCTCCCCGATGTACAGGATGTTGCGGAGGTGGAACAAGACCTGGCAACTATGGTAGGGCCGCGTTCAACGTACCAGTNCGACTTGCTCACAGCCGACGACCCGTAAGCCGTTTTTTTTTCATTCCGTAAGTGCACACTGCTGAGATCACAACCCACAGGAGACCAACCCCCATCCTTGATCGCAAGAAGCGGGTCGTCGCTGTTGTTATTAGGAAACCTGCCAACGATCCTACCTGGGATCCGGCCATTCAGGCTGCCGCGAAACGGTTAGAGAAAGAACGGAGGCGAGGTAACTTTGTCAAGAATCGCCGAGGCTCATTTAAGACGCTCTCCACTGGCTTCTCTTACGGCGGAGGCCAAACGGTATGTCGTTGCATCTTCTCTCGCGACCGACGTTAAGCCAATGGTTTCGTAGCATCCTATGAACATTTCCCCAAAAACCAAGAGCAACGCGCGCCTCCTCGCCTCCCTCCTGGAATTCTGGGCGTTCGTCCGGATTGTGGGTTTTGTTACCGGTGAGCTCCTCACTGAGAGCGGAATCAGATTTTAAAACTGACGACTGCATTGCAGGTGCCTTCGCTACGTGGGCGCCCCTTTTGTTTGCCCATTATGTTACCAACATGACTTCCTTGTTGGAGAACGACCCATCACTCACTCGCCCATTCCTTGCAGGCATATTCGCCGCCGTTGCCTTCAATTTCGGCCCCCGCACCATCTGCCTTCCCCATCGCGACAGGGCCAACCTTCCTTTTGGATGGTGCGCAGTTACCGCGCTGGGAAATTACGACTTTCGTAAGGGGGGACATCTTATTTTATGGGACCTGAAAGTCGTCATTGAATTTCCCCCCGGCTCTACGATTCTCCTCCCCTCTGCCATCATCAAGCATTCGAATACATGCATAGCCCCCCATGAAAAACGTTACTCCTTTGCCCAGTATACGGCTGGGGGTCTTTTTCGCTGGGCAGACCACAGTTTCCAAACCGAAACACGTTACGAGGCGACTCGCAGTGCGGCTGAAGCCCGAAAAGAGTCGGCGGCTCGCAAAACGAGGTTCTCTACTGGGATGAAGATGTTTTCTACATTAGAAGAGTTACAAACTAGATATTCTCAAAAACCGTAGATAGATTGGATGAAAATATATTATGCTTCAGTCACTAATCCTAGTGTTGTGGAAAGAACACAATGTCTGTCATAAATGAGTGAAACGATAATGTAACATGCTGAACCCAAAGGTTCAAAGAACTGAACGACTTGCAAATAAATATAGGTCTGTTATAGTTTACTTGGGAAAAGAACGGAAGAATGAAGGGTATGGCCAATCGAAGTCGAACTAACACTGGCGTATCACTTAACTTGATTTACAGATTCTGATATATGCGAGGTGATCACTGTAGTTTCGTGGTGATTTCGACATGAATCCCTTATAACATACTCTCTTTTCTAAACAAACTACTGATCTATATGATAAAAATAAAGTAAATACCACCCACTAAGTAATGGAACCTCTACGACATCCAATTTCGCAGTGATACGAGTTGTTGAACCCACCGGGGCTTTTGTGGTGATTTCAACACATTTGACTTATAACGAATGTACTATAATATTGAGTGAGCCACTGGCGGAGAGCTCATTAGCGAATCAAATACATCTACTACTACTACTGCTGCGACTACTATTGAACACGACACCTCAGATATTAATTCAACCCAGGGGACAGTTGTCGAGACATTTTTGTGAAATCAACAATGTTTTCATGTTGATGTCTACACGTTCGACTTAGAGATGCTACCCGTGGTGGAGTTAAAGGTATATTAACTACTAATAACATCTTAATGTCGAGCTGGGTGGTGGCCAATGATACATTTTGCGACACCCATCTTTACGCCACCTCCCCATCATGTAATACGGAGTGGCTGTGTACGCACCTCTCTGCCCTGCGATAATGCTATGTCGGGACTTACCTTCCTACCAGAATGGCTAAAATGCTTCCAGAGCTGCTCGTGGAGCACCGCCTGAAGCTGGAGAAGCAGCGGGCACGTTATGCTAAGTGAATATTCAGTTCCTCCGTCTGGCTGTAACTTATCTTTTTGTCCAATGGCTAGGAATAAGAAACGCGTCTGTGCACAAGTTAAAGCTAGGTACAACGATTTCTTGTCTACCTACAGGTTGATGCTGATAAGTATTTGAAACAGGCGTCTCGCCAAGGATCCCATTACAGTACAACAACGCCAAAAGGTGTCAGCGGCGAGGTACAGGGAAAAGAACGCTACCCGTCTTCGACAGAAGGAATGGATTCGAAGGACCACGTAAGTTGATTAGTCCCCTTTCGTTCACTCGAAGCCTGATTTCGGGTTTCATCAGACTTCGCGGAACTGGACCAAGATGGAGCAAAGCCAAGCTGGAGGCACACTACGAAGAGTGGGGAATCACAGAGCCAAAAGAAAAGGAGGAATTGTACAACATGACACGGGGGAAAGTATTGTAGACCCTATAACATGCTACATATTGAATCTTATTCACCAATAACACATGTGTGATAATGGTATATTAGCATCAGCAGGATCCAACTCCGTACTTTGAATTTTGATCGCCGTCTATGGCTAATGCAAGGCTGCTTCGCAACACATTTGATAAGATAGCACAAGGGGTTATATGACATTTTCGAAGTTTGGTAGTACAGACAAATTTTACTAAAATGGGGATAAATCCGTATGGGTGCGAATCTGCCAGTTGAATGGCTGGTTATAGCCCTATCCCTATTCACTTTAGATGTAAACAATTAGAGTCTGAAATTGGCGTCAATGCAAAGGAAACTAGTATAATGGGCAGCATACCCGTGGTCAGCGAGGGCGTCGAGGAATGCTCGGGTAGGCTGGGGAAGACCAAGTTCATCCCGAATAGGGACGTCATAAATCGAACCGGCGATAGGGCGAGGCTCGACCAGGTCATGTTCCCAGTTACGGCGATACCCCGAATGTGCCGTTTGCCAGCTCCTAGTGGACGCATAGATTGCGCCGCTGATATGTTGGACGAGTGGCTTGGTCTCTCCCCTAAATCATTCGATGGTCAGATACAACTCAAGGGAGCCATTGAGTCAACAACGTACCAGCTACTGAATATTCCCACCCGCTGCCCCACGATTACAACGTACCATTTTCCTTTGACGCCGGGGGCCATCCACTCCAACTCATCAGGGTGTGGAATGTAGTAGACCGAATTAAGTCGAGGCCCAAAAGGAAGCGGTCCAAGAGGGGCGGTTCCAATCCGTGCATCCCCAAATACTTCGGAGGTTGCGGGTGGAAAATTGTGCACTAGGGAATTAAACGGAGGGGGGGGACTCACTACTGCCACCCGAGGACGAATGCGATGAGCAGGAGAGGTTGTAGGACTCGATGGAGCATCGGGTACTGAAGCAAAGGAAGCCTCCGCCAGAACAGGAGCAGGGGATATCGAGGGATTGGGCAACGTTGCAGGAACGGAGGCAAGAAGCGTCTCAGACGTAGAAGCTGCTGCAGCGGTCGACGCTGCTGCGAAGGGTCTGCTTGTTTCCTGCCCCGTAGGAGAAGACATCGTTCTAGGGGGTGAACAAGGCTCCAATAGAGGGGACGAAGGAGGATTCAGGGAGAGAGCGGACATATTGGGAAGGGCAGAAGCAAATCGAGTGGTAGCGGGCGAATCTGCAGTTCGTTGGGCAGTCCTACCACGTGAGCTTGAATGGGCGCTGGAAGCACGACGGCCGGTGGTTGCTGCGTGTGTGGAAGGGACTGCCAGTTCTTCCCATTCAGGGCTGTTTAGGTGGGGAAGCCTAGTTCCTGCGGTGGGACGAGTCGAGGGAGGAGCCGGAGCAAACAATGGTGGAATCGTAGTTGGAGCAGGGAAAACATTCCCGGGCAAGGCAAAAGGCAACGGCGACCCCGCAAGGGCAGTCATAACTGTGGTGGCTACTTCGGTTGTTGTCGTTGTCACAAGCCCTAGCAGAGCTCTCGTTAGTCGGAGAACAATGAAATAATTTGGGAGTCTTACCGGTAACTGGATCAAATTCGTCGACTGTCTGTTGAACGTGTACTCGCTGGCGTCGTTGCGAAGTGCCAGTAGGTTGGGGAGCTACATAGGGGACTTCTTTATTAAGTTCAGTCAATACAAAGAAAGAAACACTTACGGGCTGCAGTGTGAGGAACGTTGGGTGATTCATCCAGCGGGGGAATAATGTTGGCCATGGTGGATGGGTAATTAGTAGGCAAGAATTGAGAAAGCAGTGCCCAAGCCCTTTTTACGACCTTTCGGCGGGCACGAGGAGCTGAACGGATTGGGACAGAAGGGCAACCTGAATTTATTCGGCAAGCCGCAGGTCTCCATTTCCGCCGATGGAACAATCCGGTAGGCAGGCGCTGGAAATATCCCAAGGCGGCGAAAATGTAAAACAGGGCCGTGGCGCACGCAAATCTTTGCCTTTTACCTTTATCCCTCTGTTTTAAAAACACAGCGGGAGCCATATTTACAGTATCTCACCGAAGAAATCACCCAAAATGTGTGTTAGACTTGTCTGTACTTTTGTTCTTCCTGCTTACCTTCCAAGCCAGTATGGTTAATCCCGGTGCTTTCAAAGGCAAACGTAGGGCCTACCTAATGACCCAGAAACCTATCTTCGCCAAGTCCATTGAAGACCAAGTCTCGAAGGATGTCTCCGCGAGCATAGTTCGAGGCTACTTCAATCGTTTTCGGCCAGATTTGCCACCCGACCAAGAGCCGTCCGACGCGATCCTAGCTGCCGTCGATGACAACATTCCCAGCGAAGAATACCCAGTTCCAGACCCAGACGAATTGTCAACTGAAGAGTTCGAGGAAGCGATGGCAATTTACCAGACCCGTCGAGAGAAAATTGCATATGTTGCAGCAGTGAGTGTTGTTTCGCGCGCCAACGTGACAAGTAGGCTGATCGCGTTGTTTGGCATCATCAAGCAAATCAAACGATGGCTGATTTACCAGTACAACAAGGTAATGATTGCATCGCGTCTCACCTTTACTAGTCTGCTTATCCAGATGATTCGAAAGGATCACGACGATGGGACTAAGGCAGGAGAGCTTCATGAAGCATACGTTGCTCTGATGGCTCAACTCACGGGCCTCAATCTGAAGAAACCCCGCCGCTATTCTGCCATTAATCGATATGCAAAGACGATCATGGACGAACTTGAAGAGGAGACAAATGAGGCGATGAAGGGAAAGCCGGCAAAGAAGCTGCTCACAGTTCGTCAAGAAATACTGGGTGCTCGTTTCAAGGCATTACCGAAGGAGGAGCAAGTTGCATGGCAGAAAGAGAGCGATGATGCATTGATCAGTGAGACTGCCGAATGGAAAGTGAAAATGAAGGCCGGGCCGTCGAAGGATCCTGCAGTCATGCAAAGGTAAGTCTCTCGTTTTTACTTTCAAGATCGTTTGTATTCTTACCGTTGAATACAGCTGTATTCAAGCTGTTGTGCGCTTTATGAAGCCTGTTCTCGCCGGCGTGTGCGATGCTACAGGTATGAAAGGGGTTTTTGTGCTTGGAGGGCCGGAACCAGCATTTGGAGGACACTTGAACATTATCAGGTGTGTTTTTATTTATTTCCCAGTCTACGTAGTACTTAAACTCTTGTTCAACAGCATTGCTGCTGGGGAGACATCTGGAGACATCCCTATGAACTTCGTCAAGTCGGAGCGTTCAGCTTACAAGGAACATTTCGTTCCTATTTTCAGTAATTTCTTATTGAAAAGCTACAGTACGTTCTACATATGATCTTCTCTTGTTTAATTGTTGTTAACTCCTATGGTAGCGCCGGAGATGTGTAAGGCTCGTGCGCTCCCAACTCAAACTACAGGAATGGCTGATTTCGTGCGGGAGACCTGGGGAGACAGTGTGGGAGTAGACCCTGTTGTCTCTGCTTCAGGGGCATATCCCGCCGGGCCTCCCGTTGCACCCAACCCACCTCCTGCTGCACCTCCCGTTCAACCTCCCGTTCAGCCTCCCGTTCAGCCTCCCATTCCGTTTCCCGTTCAGCCTCCTGTTCAACCTCCAATTCAACCTCCCGAAGCTGCCGTTCAACCTCCAATTCAGCCTCCAATTCAGCCCCCCGTTCAACCTATTGTTCAACCTCCGGAACCTCCCGTCGAAGCTGCCGTTCAACCTCCTATTCAACCTCCTATTCAACCTCCCGTTCAACCTCCTCTGTTGCCTGTTCCTGGAGGCGCTCCTCCTTCTCCTGAGGCGCCGCGTAGAAGGTCTCCTGCTGGGTCTCGTCAGTCATCGAGGGAGCGAGAGTCCCTTCCTCCAAGCAACCGCGGATCCCTTCCTCCCAGCAACCGAGGATCCATGCCTCCGAGCAACCGTGGATCCATGCCTCCGAGCGTACGAGCGTCTATCCCTCCGAGCGTACGAGCGTCTATCCCTCCGAGCCAGGCCTAGCTGTAGTATTTGATCATAAATGATGGATAGATCCACCTGACAAGGTGACAGCTAATGTGGATGTTTCCCTCGGAAAATGATCAACTTTGTGGATGCTTCCACCCACCTATAATCTTACCTGGATTTATTCACTCCGGGAAAAAAATTTGGTTTTGGCGGGGAAAAACTTCAATTTCGTGCACCTTTTGGGTTATTCCCAATTGGGTTAGCAATCACTCTGGTTCGGTGCGCCGCGAGCATTTTCGCGCCATCAAATTGGCAAATAATATCCCCGAAATAGATCTCTAATATTTCTTTTTGCGCCGCTATACGCTGCGGCGCTATTGGGGGCACAAAATTAGGATAGATTCTACAATAGCTACGATTCAAAGATATAGTAGAAATAAAACAAGAAAAGACAGATCCATCGCGCAGCGATCGTCAAAAGCCGTGAAAACAGGGGAATGCACACGCCACATCGTCGAAAACACTACTGGTGCATCCGGTATCCCATTTACCGTTTTCGGCGTTTCGCAGGGGGTCCCGAATTGTCCGTTTTTCGTTTGGGGGCTTTTTCGGCGGCGGAANCTTCGGCTGTTCTGCTATAAAAGTTTTTTATCAGCGCCACACAAACAGTACTAGGTAGTAGCGACACATACCGCGGCATTGCAGCTAGCGCATTGAATACCCATATGACATCTTCTATGGCTTCCCTCCAGCTCGAAAGGCTAGCTTGCTCCCTGCAGGCCGCCTTGCACCACCACAGTAAACACACTACAATGGAATATACTCCGTTTTGTCCCGGATGGTCCAAAACACCCCAATCGCCTTCGCCCACGCGATCCGATTGATTCAACGGGGTTTCTCCATCTGCCACGTTGCGCCATCCAGGCTGGAGGCGTCTCCACCAGCGCCAAAACTGCTTCTCGAATTTCTCGACGTCGAGCACCGGTGGTGAACCGTTTCGACCTCTGCCTACCCACCAGTCAATCTGTCCAGGTCGAGCGTTGTCGCATTTGGGGAGGGCGCCATGACCCTTATCGTACGCCGAACGTTCCTCGACCGCTCGGAATGCACTCAGAATGCGGTTCCACTCGGTGTTGACAGTTTCGGGAGGAGTGGCAATATAATCCCAGGCTGATGAGAACCACTTGGGGGCGTTCTCCGGCAGGATTGGTGGTTCTTGCTGGGTTCCTTTGTCGGAGGAGCTCGCCGACTTTACCGCTTTCAAGATTTGAGGAGCTTTGGGGACTTAGCAACGTTTTGCTCGTCACSGCCGGCGTGGCTTCTCGTGATCGAGGTGGAGGCGGAGTGAAACCACCGTTGGGGGTCTTCGCAATGTCCTGCTCATCGTTGGCGTTTGGCATGGGTGACGTTCGCAGGGGCTGAGTGGGAGGCTTCGGCGAGCCACCGGAATCCGTCTTGTCACCCTTAGATGTAGTGGATGAAGCTCGCGAGGATCGACGAGTGGGAGGCTGAAGATGAGGGGGAATTGCCTTTTCAGGCTGACGCGACTTGCTGCTGTTTCGAGTTGGATTCTTGGGTGCTTTTTCTCCGATGCATACCCATTTCATGACAGGGGGGAGACCGCGAAATGCAGCGGGGATGACCACATCAGGACCATTGGGCACCCATACACCCTCTGCAATCATCACACATTCCTTCTGCTCTCGTTTCTCGATATCCTGGTCCTCCTCGCTGTCAGATGCACTATCGTCGTCGTCTTCTTCATCGCTACCGCTCCAGAAACCATCCGTCGACGAATCATCGCTCTCCGATGAATCCTCCGCCTCTGCCTCCGCCTCCTCGTCTTTCTTCCGCGATTTGTGGGATCTCTTCGACTTCTTGGATGATTTGGGCTGTTTGGCTGTCGAGGGCTTAGATGCAGAAGGCTTCGATTTAGAGCCTTTGGTTTTGACGTGGATTTAGAGGCAGTCTTAGAGGGCTTCGCAGATGGTTTTGACGTGGATGGGTCTGGCGCAGAGGATTTTGCGCTGCTTCATCCACAAATGGCTTGAGCTCCGGAGGGATGTTACCGATGAGAAGTTTCATCTCCTCTTCGGCGGTCCGGCTTGGTTTCACCTTCCCTTGCTTTCTCGCTTCCTTAAGCTGGTCGAGATGCTGGACAAGGGCTGGAAGACACCGAGCATTGAGCTGCTCCTCCGCTGAGTGATAACAATGATTAGATACTTTGTAGAGACACCGAGGTAATAAATGAGCTTACTGTAGCAGGTCTTTGCAAATTCTTCGTAGATTTCCATAATAAGGCCATAACGATCGGGATCTGCTTTTGACCACTTTTGTCCTTGTAGGTCTTTCCCAGCATTTACACTGCATGTCGGTTAGCGATGGCAAAATGTATTTATAGGGGGAGAGATACTTACGCAAGCGTAGATAGTTGTCCAAGCTTCGCCGGCTCAGGAACAGAAATAAAAATCGAGACAGTTGCCCCAAGCAACTCGCTCAGTGTCTTACAGATCGGCTCGACGACATTTGCGAGA